>WURS02063801.1:0-118872 GCA_011762765.2 Rhinocypha anisoptera | reverse complement strand
TTTTGTGCATAAATCTTCGAATTCTCCGTCAATTTGATTCGGAATTCGAACTTTTCCAATTCTCGCTCGATTTAATTTGAATTTTTTGCATAACCCTTCGAATTAACTCGAGTTTGTCCTCAGCGGCTCTGCCGCCGTTTTTTACAAGAGTGCCGGCGCTAAAACATTTTGAATTTCCAAAAAGTGACTCTTAGAGAATACATTGAACTCAATTGTTGAATGGTCTCCATTTAAAATGATCCAAAAAATCTCACAAGTCTATGTTTTTTAATGAAAAATGTTAGACAGAAATGCATTAGTGTGCCAAGTTTGATTTGGATCGGATTAGTTTTTGAGATTCGCGAGAAGTCGAACTCAGTGAAACCATAATAGAGACGAGTCTCTTCGAAACCGAGACTCTCTAAAATAATAACAAAAAAACCAAACAACAAGAAAGTGCACAGATGGTGATAAGAACAAAAGCGATTCCAAACAAATCTAAACGACTTGGGACTTTCTTTCTCTCTCTTCTACTCTAAACCAGACCAAACCACTTCGCACAAGCTCTTCATCTTGGTTTTAATTAAAAAGAGAAGAAAACAAAGAAATAACAAAAACTTAAGTCGAGTTTCATGCGAAATGTAGAGCTTTACGAAGAAGTAACAACAACAAAAATAAAGCGCCTTTGAAATCACATGCATCCATTCTGGAGAATCCTTTTTTAACGTTATTTCTAATTGCAACTCAAAAAATCCAACTTTGTATCTAACATCCATTCAAAATTACTAATTATTATTACTATTATTGTTTTAAATTTTGATTTAAAAACACGTTTTCATACTTGATAATAACTCTAGTATTTTCCTATCAAAAATATATCATACAATAACTATCTAGATCATATTTTTCAGTATATAAATCAAAACTTCTAAACTCTCTATATAAACCTAAACTATGAAAATCTTAGTAACATTACTACTAAAAAATCAGTTAAGGCTGAAGTTTAATTATAATAATAAAATAATAGAAAAAGTTTTTGCAAAACAAAAATTACATCTACATGAATGTGATAAAATAAGAGACTATAACTTGGCGGTAAAGGGGTGAAACTATTCGATTATTGACACCGATTGGGATGTGATCTGAAAAAAATAATAAGACAAAATTAATTAAACTCGTTAAAAAATGCACTATTGAAAAATATGTTCATGTAAACCTTAACTTGTTTGAATTTTAAACTTTCACATATAAAAACAGCTAAATTGAAAACATTGCTTCAGTTTTAAACATTAAGATTAGTTAGTATTAATTAATGATAAATGATTTGTAGGTGACTTCGATTTTTGAATTATTAAAAAATTGAATTCTAACAAATTAATTTATCCATCATTTAGGAGGTTCTGTGAATAAAATTAAAAAATATTAACCAACGCAAAGTATTTTCTCTTTACACGAAAAAAATGACTAAGTATATTCGATTAGGAAAAAAGTAAATAGATCTTGCTGTAGGTCAAAATTCTAAATTTTACACTCAAAGCTTAAAAAATTGCAAAAATCGACAACGCTTAGTAATCTTCTTTAAAAAATATATGCCAAATAAACGTTAAAACAATTCATTTAAGTTTAAGTTTGTATTAGCTCTTTTTTTTGTTTGCAAGTTTATATGAGCATAATAAAATTCCACTCTCACCTAGAAAGCTTTAGCCGAAATGACTATTTCGCTGAATGCGTGACCCATAGGCTAGTGAGACGATGTTGTACGAGTCGAAGAAGCGATCCACACAAAAGTTGAGACATTTGGTCTCGGAGCTGTCGAGACTGGTGCCAGGTTTGGAGATGCACTTGCTGAAGCACTTGTGGGTGATCTTGGAGAGTAACTCCTGTGCGGTGGCCACCGCGATCTGCTCCTTCACATTGTCCATCAACTCGGCCTTCTGGCTCGACGTCATGTTGGTTGCATCCATCACGTGATCACGATTCACCTTCAAAGCTCACCACTCAACAAATCGATAGCGACGATCCACAATCTTGGTGAATTCAACCCAGACTTCAAGTTCAGTAGCACCTAGTCACAGGCGGTGTGTGCAAGACAAATCACGTGTGAACAGTGAACACACCACTCTCTGAGTGAGGGGCGACATCTATCGAGCCAATTGCATCACTTTCATTTTTCTAGTTATCATCATTTAAATCGAAAAAATTGACACATTTCTTTGTTTTATATAATTCCATAAATTTATTTATTTACAACAATAAAATATACAGCTAAATTGAAAAATAAACATATAATCTATAAAGTTAAACAAAAATTAAAATTAAAACCGATGAATCGATTGAGTCGTCACTTTCCTTCGGTACCGTAAACACATGACCAGAGGTGGCACACACACACACACATTGGTGAATTGTTGAATTACCTTGTGATGTGATCGTTTGTGCTTGCAAGAATGAACTACTTTCGTTCCTTTCTTGATGTTTCTCGACAGCTAGCTGCGGTGACCACTACTCAGGTGACGCAGGTCCGTTTTCGGCGTGTATTCCCTATTATTCGAGGTCCTCCGCGAAAACTGCCTCCTAACATTCAGAAGCCGGAATCATCCAAATACAACTGGGTTCCTATTTATCCTCCAGATGGAAAATATACGATTCAACCGTTAAAGATTAAAAAACTCGCCGGTCGAGATCCTGTAACGGGACGTGTAGTAGTGAAGACATTGGGTGGTGGAAATAAGAAATATTTCCGATGGATTGACTATGAGCGAAGTGTTAATCCAGACGGTAGCCCTCGTGAGGAGAAGGTTTACAAGGTCCGATATGATCCACTGAGAACAACCAAGTTAGCTCTTGTGGCAGGAGGTATTTTCTGTTATTGTTTAATTTGAGAATTTAATTTTGAGTGTTTGTCTAGGTGACAAAGTCCGGTGGATCGTAGCGACAGAGAAGATGCAAGTGGGCGATGTTATCACTACCTATAGCGATATCCCCCGAAACCCGGTGCGACCACGGGAAGGCGACTCACACCCAGTGGGAGCACTTCCCATTGGAAGCAAAGTACATAACGTGCAGATCTTTCCGGGCCAACCGAAGACCACCATTCTCTACGCTGGACAGTTTGCCGAACTAGTACGTCGAGTTGGGCGTCGCAACTATCTGGTGGAGAGTCGCGGCAACCGAGAATTCTGCATCGACCAGACTTGTATGGTAACTGTGGGTCGATGTTCCAATCCGTACCACGACGAGGTGAATCTAATGTGTGCACAACGAAGACGTTGGCTGGGCAAACGACCTAAGAGTGGAGCGTGGCATAAGAAGGACGGCTACTGCGGACGGAAAGTACACCCACCGAAGCCAGTGAGAGATCACTTCAGCACTGCCATGATGATGCAGAAATCGGGCCAAACCATCAGCGAAACAGGCGAGAAAGAGAAAGAAATCTATATTCTAGAATAGCACTCTCCTTCCGTGCACCACCAAACCGAGCAACCACAATGGCGCGATGGTCTTGAGATAAGTCATTGTTTGGCCTCGGCATTGTCCGTGTGCCACCGTCTCGCCCAGCTATCTTGTAGACTTTCTCTCTCTCAATCTCTGTACAGAGGCGAAATAAATTGTCCCGTTGCGGCAACAAAGCCCAGTGCGCGCAATAGGGAGGATTTGCATTGTGATTATTAATTTGGATAATTGGCTGCGACAAATGACACATTTCATCTGTCCACCCGTGGCTAGTGTTGTTGCAATCGGGCGCTTGGATAGAGGTGGTGCAGCGAGCACTGCAGTGAATGATTATTACTGATTAGACCACTGCCTCCACGCCACTCTTTTTACTCTGCACAGGAGCTATTTTGGCGCGCCAGACTCGATGCGGCAGCATGTGCGACGCACTTGGATTTCACTGACCACTGACCACCACTATGGATCGTCTCTACTGGCACAGGGTCCCTGTGTTAGTGTTAGTGCTAACTCTTCTCCCGCTAGCCACGGTAAGCCTTGTGGTCACCCGTACCCCAGCATGGCATTTTTTTCGAGATTCACCCTCTGGTCGCATTTTCTTCGACTCGGCACGGCACTTTCCTCTGTCCAGAGTGTTTCCCAATGAGACCAAGTTCAATCCGACCAATGCAAACGTGTATCAAGGCTTCTCGTCGTCGTGGATCGCCCCACCAGTGGTGCAATCAGCCACCACAGAACGGACACAGCAAGAAGAACAAGTAGAACCAAGTACCAACCAAAATCAAACGTAAGCATCTGAATGCAATGAGGTCTATTTTTCAATTCAAGTTTGTGTTGATGCTGCAGTGGACCAGGTGTCTATGTGCCAGTGCCAATCAAAGATGAGTCCGACCGACGATCCGAGGGGGTGAGCGCCAAGCCCGAGGTATCACTGCAAGGCAACAACTACCAAGGTCATCGGTCATACAGTGGTAACCCACTAGTGGACGAGGCACAATTCTTTCGAGACCAGCCACTGATCGATGTGCGCAGTGGTCATTCTCGAGCTCGTGGTGAGAATCGACGAGCAGCACCTCGGCTCACCACAACCCTCCGACCACCTTCCACTTTCGACTTTGACCAAGAATTTGGTGATGGTGCCTTCGACGATCTTTTCCGACTCGACGACTTCAGGGACATTTTCAACTCGCAACTCTTTTAACGGAACTTTTTTTTAATAATATACATAAACAACATTAAGTAAATAAAACAACATTAAAAGGGGCAAATAAAGGAACAATACGCAGTTGTGGGAAATAAATCCAATATCGATTTGTTTGGTTTTAACTTGATTTAGTCTGGTAGCTTGAGTCTTGTTGGGCATGCCTCAGCTTCGCTTGCACAAGCCTAAAGTAATTCTGTTCGACGTGACGGGCACCACAGCGAACACCACCTTCGTGACTCGCATCCTCATAGGTTACCTTCGTCTCAGTGTCAAGGCGTTCGTGTGCAATAACTGGATGCATGGCCAGGTGCAGCGGGACATAGCCATGTTACGCAAAGCAGCTGCTGCCAACCCGAACTGGCCACAGGTCGCCCCACCCACTTCACCACCCGAAGTGGTTCAGGCCAGTATCGAAAAACTCGTATTCTTCTGCCTTGACAACAACATTGACTTCATGGCTTTCGCACAGTTGAGGTGAGTAGTGACAGTGGTTCAGTGACTTCAATGAGATCTGCCTAGATTCCACATCTGGTTCGATGGCTATGACAAAGGCTTGCTCGTGACACCCATCTACTCAGACGTGGCGATCCAGATGAAGAAGTGGCGATGCGACGAGGACATCAAGCTTTACGTGGTGAGCAACGGATGGGCCGAGGCAAACAAGGTGTTTATGTCACGCACCAACCAGGGTGACATGACACTACTCATCGATGGCTACTTTGACTCTTCACTCGGTCCATTCAACGATCCCAACACCTATCGACAGGTGATGCAACAGGTGCAAACCAACCCACACGAGGCAGTACTGCTCACCAAGTCGGGGCCATCGGCACTGGCTGCTGCTAGCGTGGGTTTGTTGCCCATTCTCGTGGTGACACACAAAAAAGATCACGATCAACTAAGTGCTGAGGAGAAAAAGATAGCCATGGTGCGAACTTTAAATGAGGTTGAGTTTGAGGAGTATTCAAATTAAAAACAATTAACATACAAAAAAGAGATAATAATGCTAGATGTGCACGCACCATGATAATAATAATAAAGTTTCAGTGGAGATAAAAATAAGTTTCCAATATTATATAAATATAAGTGCAAATGACTAATTTGTGCGAGGTAACTTGTGAAAAAAACGGTAAATAAATAAAATAAATAAGTAATAAGTAGAAATAAAAATATAAAAATAACTCCTTAATAACCAATTAGACTCGAGATGCTTTTGATCAACCGGGTAGTCATGCTAACATGCCGATGCACTGACACGTAGAGTGAGGCATTGGTATTGAATAGACTCTTGAAAAGTGGCCATTCATATCCCAAGTCTGAGTTGGTTACTAACATAGGCCAAGAGGAAAATTTGATATCTTCAAGAGCCTTGCCACTCTCAAAGTCGTGCATGATTTGTGGCATATCTTTGATGTAGATCAACTTGACCAGATCAGTGCAGACGTAGCGTGACACGTGGCCCAGGTTGTTGGCTCGATTCATAGTGGAGTTTCGACTACGAAGTTTACCTTGGCACCGGTGTTGCATAGTAGTACATACGATTTCAGTCTCTAAGGTTAGCCATGCCACCTTGTCATCCACCATTTCGAGATAAAGTGATCGCTTCCGATTGGTCACTACCTGCAGGTGACTTCGCTCGCTACGAACTCGCAATCGCAGCTTCTTGTCTCGGCTCAGCTCCGAAGAGTTGAGGCGAGCCCGTTTGTCACTCGGCGGCAATTTCATGGCGCCTCAACCGACAGAGAGAAAGAATCGAAACACTGGTGACACACTTGGCTGAGCAAATGCAAGCGCTAAACCACTCGAGTGATCCACCAACACACGACTCCTTTGGTAAGAACAGCTGGAAGACGGTCATAAAATGTCATAAAAGCTCAAAATTATAATGAATAATAACAAAGTACCTCTACAAATAGCAACCAGCGAGAGCAATATGCTTAGTCACACAGACTGGGTTGGCTTGGTGCAGCTCACTGCACGTATTGAGCTCAATTTGACTCTAAGCTGCGACAAAACCTTGGCACAGATCCGGCAACTTCCGATATATAATCGACCACAAAATCTAAAGTTGACGTTTGAAAGTGAAACACAATGTTGATTGTAATGATGCCAATCGGCAAGTGACCAAGGGTGAGCGACCGCCAGAGGAGGATGACCACTGTCAATTGACAATATGCGTCAACCAGTTGAGAGATCACTGCAGTCGAATTGAGACAGTGTTGACCCAAGACAAACATGCAAACACGGTGATAGTGATAGTGAAAGATCGAACCTGTTGGCGAGCTCACACAGGCGGACACACACTGGGAACGCAATCACTACGACGTCATCAACGCGGCCCACCATTCACACAAGAGAGAGAGAGAGAGAGAGAGAGAGAGAGGACTAATCGATTGTGCACCATCGATGACTCACTAGCTGTGCCCAGCTGATCATTCAACACATTACTAGATGACTTGATCTTTCATTCAACAACTTGCATACTGACGATGCCAACTGTCTCTTTTCTACTAGAACCGGCTTGGTGGAAGAGAGAAAGAGAGCTGGAAAAAATGTAAACAATTGGGCAATTGGCACTAGGTCACGGTGACATGGAGCGTGGGTGTCTCTTCCGCGCTCGGATGCCTTGCTGGGTGCGATCGCGATCACTTCACTCACCATGACCAAATCAGTCGCACTAACTGATTCAGCGTCTTGCAACCCAGAGAAAGAGAAAAATATGCCACCGATGAGTGCGGTGAATAAGTACGGCACTCATCGCAAATCTTTTTTTATTCCTCTCAAACTATGCCAACGAAGCAACCTTGAACCGTCACCGTGGTGAAACAAATGATGAAGTAGCCAAACAATCGATCCTCACCGGCTAGTGTTTGCAATGTAATTACATGTTTTTATTTATATATATTTCTAATAATCTTTACATCTTTGTATGTGTGTGTGTGTACTATGTGCAGGTATTTTTTTAAATAAAAAGTAATATATAATCCGTTAATAAGAGATACGAACAAGTATATATAGAAGAAAATAAAAACGAAAGAAGCAAGGAAAAAACTAACATATGGTTACAAAACAAGTGTGGTTGAGAAAAAAACAAATGTTAAGATAAGGAAAGCTTTATAGTTGAGATTTACGAAACTGAGGAGATGGCGTTGCTTGGGGAGCCCATCTGAGTGAGAACCTTGTCTAACCACAGCAGAGCGCCATTGATATGAATCTCGATCCAGCAAGGAGTGGATGTTACATCCTGCCGGTGGTACTCGGCACCCCAGCCCTTCACAAACGACATTCGGATGGTACACATCTTCACCAACTCGAACACAGCCTCAAAGCCCGAGTTAACAGCCTGTGAGAGCAACTTGGCAAACTCGGAATTGTTGAAAATCTTTAAAGTGCATCCACTGGGAATCTTGCACACGGTGGTAGGGTGAAAGCCGTTGGAATGGTTGCAGTTGCGCGACTGCACGAAAATGGCCGACTCGGAGAGACATTCGGCAAAGACCTCACCACCCACATAGTAGAGGTGTACTCCCTTGCCAATGTGTCGACGAGTGTTCTCGATGGTCGAGTTTCGGTTCACGTTGGACAGCAGTCCCAGACAGAAGCGGTTATTGTTGCTGGTCGGGTCGGTAAAGCCGTCAATCACGACAGAGGTGGTTAGCGCGTGAAACATTTCACCAACTCGAGTGTTGAGCTCATAGTATGCGATGGAGCACCAGTGATTGGGCTCGTGATATGGCACCGGTTGCACATCCGGCGTGATCTCCATCGCGTGCGATGGCGTTGGAGTGTACGCCGGTGGGGGAGAATCAGCGCTGGCCACTGCACAAGTCAACTTTGTCAAACCAATCCGGATCGATTCATACCAAATACTTACGAGAATGATAGTATGGCGAGCTCGGACCGTTCGAGGCTGGTGGAGAAGGCGAACTCATGAGTGAATGGCTGGATGGTGAAGGGGAAGACATCGAGTTTGGAGAACTCGAACAAAAAGTGTCATTCTCGGTGTAAGTTACATTGTTGGGCATTGAGGTATCTGAGACCTGAAACAAGACATTAGTGACATTCAAATTATTCCATTTTGATATAGTTACCGGACGGAAGTTGGTAGGCATTGGCGTGTTTGACATGTTCGAGTTCATGTCGTAATAGCGCGGCACCAGAACTGGAGGTAGAACTATAAGTACAATAAAAAACAAAACAAATGTCAACAATCCAAGTTTGTCAGCATAGGGCAAGATCAAATAGACGCCATTTCAGTAATGCAAATTTTCGAAATTTACGTCACACGTTCACAAAATAGTAGTGATCCAACGAATGACTTACTTGGTGACTCGACACGACGATAGTGGTAAGGATTGATGCACACATCTTTTTGTTTGGCTGAGAAAGGGTATTTGCAAACCTCAAGCGGTTTGAGCTCGTGATGAGACTGGAGATCGGGCCAACGCCACACTCGGCAGTAGATGACATGGGGTAAACCTTTGCGATGGGACACCTGTAGACGACCGTCGAGCGAACGGGGAATTGTGACACACTCGGATGGAGCGCCTGGATGCGACAGTGCATATTCCAGGTTTTCCAGAGCGCCCTTGCACTTCTTGAGCCGTTTGACCAGTGAATCGATGGCCCGCTCGGCCCACTTTTCTTCCTCATCGCCCTGCTTCCATCCTAGTGAGAGGCCAACAGTGGGGATCACCAACTTGATTGCATCATAAACAATGGATATCACTTACCGAGCAAGCGCTTGACGTATGGTGAGGAAAGGTTGAAGAGAGTGTTGAACGCCATGGCTAGTGGGTGGTGGTATGGCACTGATACCTCTTCTTAACTCGAATGGTAGAGAAGAGGCGAGTTGAAGCTCGGGTTGGGTTGTGTATGAGTCACTTGGAGGGCGATGTCTGACGTGGCGTTCTGCAACCAATGCCAACGATCCTCGTGAAAATCTGTGAAAGTCGTCGTGTCACAGAATCCGAGAGGTCGAGAGCGAGGTTGGGCAGTGGCGCAATGGTGCAACACTGGGCAGAATGCAGTGGCGAGGGGCGGGATCGACGATCGAGCGCTTATCGAAACGCTGTCTCACTCTCTCCTGTTCCGTGTCCCATCCACGAGTGGGGTATGCGATTTCAAAAGAAACTTAACGGTTGGGCTGCGATGCCACTTAGATGGTGGCAACTGTGGTGTCTTGGTCGCACTAACACTGATCACACACACAAACACAATTGACTTATCGATAGCACACCAGGTTGCTGAGGGTTACTCACTCAAGAAGTGCAGACTTGTGCGCCTAAGATGACATCGAATGCATAGAAATGCATGCGTGACGCAATGGAATAGTGCGGTGCGGAAGGGACGTGCAGTGTTTGATCGGGGATCGGCAGGTACCGGGAGATAACACAGACTAAAAAATAATTGAATTCCGAGTACTGCACAACTCAGACTGCGTGACACGATGCTGGCACAACGCAGTGACAAGAAGTCTTGAAAGATGGTCACAGAGCCTTACCGTTTGGCTAGAGCACTAACACTATCACCTCACATAGGTCAATATGGTCTGTGCGACAGGTGACGCTGATAAGAGAGAGATGAGAGTATGCTTGGAAAACCACCTACTTGGCGGGTGACACAGTGGCACAAGAGATTGACTTCAATGGAATTGCCCTCCTCAAAAATGTGGAGAATTCGAGTGAATCACAGTCGGTGGGCAACGGATTGGTGGTGATCGATTAGAGTGAGAGTGGAGATAGTGCAAGGGGTGACCTGAGGCCAGTAGTGATGCCGCGCCACTGATTGATCAAGGCGACAAGATAAGAAGTGTTGGCAAATCCAACGTGAACGAGTGCATGCACGCTATACCGAGGTCTGCCACAGAGTGACGGATCGAGTCAACTCGCAGTGGTGGCGCGAAGCTTGGTCGCTCGCTCGGTGCCGATCAGTGGCACTTCACTTCGACCACCAATTCTAATGTGCCCATAAGGCATTTCAGGGCAAGTGAACTAGTCCTGCCTGCCCGCCTGCAGTGTGCGCGCGCTAAGATCGTAGCACAACACTTGTACTTCGCTTTGGTCAAGCCGTGTCATAGACCTCGATAGGAACTTGAAAGAGGCGTGTTTAACGCCAGCATGTGACTAAAAAATGCCCATTGAAATCAATGGCAAGTGCTAGCCAAAAAAGCATTGCTATGGATTTCAATAGGAATTTTTTTTATTCACATGCTGGCTCTGGGCACGCCTCTTTCAAGTTCTCATCGAGGTCTACGGTGTCACACTGGTCAAGCGCGCATTTCTACCCATCTGAGCCGGTTCGCAACGCTAACCTCCTACACTCTGTTCTTAATGCCAGTAGGAACAAAAATTGTCTCAAAATCAAATCCATACCAAATCTAATGGGTAACCCGCTACTTGTTTTTTTTAAAAATCTTACCCATTTTGTCTCTACATGCCAACGTTGCGAACCGGCCGAGATCGGCAACCAGGCAGAATTGCTCTGAGTTTGGTTGAAAAGTCCTATGCGAGATTTGCATAGTGTTGTGCTATCCAGAGAGGGATTTGCGCGCTTGGCCACCGAGTCGGTGGGTCGCTCAGTGGTCGTCCGGCCGGCCGGCGCCGCCGTCGTCAGTCAAATGAACAACAACAACAGAAGACACGCCGAGTGAAAGCAAGTGCGAAAGTAAGAGTAGGGAGAGAGAAGAGAGGGCAAGAATTGCTGGAAGCACACATAAAACGGTGATGAGCTCGTGTCGAGGAGAGCGAAAGGGGGTAGGCAATGAGCACTTGTGGGGACTAGTGAGTGGCACAAGCACACCACTCTACGAGGCCAATCGGCGTGTGCTGAACACGCACTAATTACTGCACCACCACCTAGAGAATGTTAGGCACAGGCCCGAGAGTGACCAATCGAGAGAGATTCGATGGAGAAGCTTTCATTTCAGGTGCCTCATCATCACAGTGCACTCCAATCAACAGAGACTTGCCAGCCAGGGTCACTCGGCAGAGCTGAGAGTTTATGACCAGTGGCTCGTAACTCATGTCGCGTTCTCATCTCCATTGTTGGTGCACGGGGCAATTAGTGCTCGGACAAGACACAAGTGCGATGTACCGATGCCACAGCATGTCCATCGGAGCCATGACGGGTGGGGGTGGACTGGCAGCGTGTCTGCGGCACCCATCGTTGAGTAGCCCAACACTTCGTCAGTGCAGTCACAAATGATCCACTTTGAAGAAGTATGGCACAAGTGTTGTGCTACTCTGAGATGTGGTCAATTAGTGCAGCACAAGCGTGGGGCATTGATGGTCAACTTGGCCAGATGCAGTAGACGGTGAATGTTCGTCTCCGGCTCAGTCGGTCTGGTCGGAAGCGACCCCAAGGGTCACTTTACTCGAGGATTTTTTTCTGTTGTTTATTTTTAGTGCTTTCATATACATAGGCGCGCGATTGATTGTTGAGTGGGTCGCGCGCATCGAGTCTCACGTTACGATGGGACGGACAGTGACCAGGAGCGTCAGTGGCTACTCTGGCCAGCAGTATCATGGGAGAACATGGCGCGCAGGGTCAATTGGACCACGACTCACATGTGCGCACGCCTAAGCTGAACAAATTGAATCGTTTTGGCAAAAGAGAGTGAAGCCAACTGTTTGCCGGCTAAATGGTGACGCTAGTTGAGCAAGTGCACGGTGATCAGTGGAACGATTTGAAGAAGGTGATCATTAGAGGGGAAGAGCGCCACTGTCCGCCGGTGGCAAGGTCAAACCACTGCGATCGCATGGGACCGAGTGGCGAAAGTGATTCTACTGACTGCCCACTACCAGCCCACTATACTCCGACATGTCTTGACCCATCTTTTACATACCCAGACATTATCATTTTAACGAATTAAACTGTATTTTGTTTCCTCACTTGATCTTCTTTAGCAATTGGCGCGCATCAAACTAGAATGAGAGCGTCAGGTGGATTCCACTTACACAGGTTGGTTCATTCGTCCAATTGCCACCAAGAGCTGAATTTTAATTTTCAATTATCACTTGCATTAGTCTTTTAATTACCACAGCTTCTTATCAAAGTGGTTGACAACAAGCAAGCATGCAAGGATGACTTTGTTTCATCTTTTTCGATGTTTCGTGTCGTCTAATTGTCGATTCAGGCTTATTCACTCGTGCTTGAGTCTTATCATTCAAGATGTCACTGCCGGTGGCAATTGAATCTGACTTGAGAGAAAGAGCCATTGACTCGATCAGACAGATCCATTGCCATCGGTTCGAGGAATAGGAATGAGAAGAGTGCGAGGTAGTGGCTCGAGGTCGAGTGACAAGTGCCAGCCAGCCAGACAGGTCCCAAGCAAACACCAAACAAATCAGAGAGGGAGCACCGGGCAGCGAGAGTGGTCGAACCAGCTGTTGACCTTAGCTTGTTAGCGATGGACAAACAGTCATCTTACCATGGTCGGCTTCGCTGACTCGGTGGGTAAACATCGAGAAAACGAGCGAGCGCGCTCATCAATTAGACGAGGCAGCATCTCAATCGACGCGGCCTCTCTCTCTCTCTCTCTCTCTCCCCGTCTCATCTCCCGTGCACTTCATCTCACTCTCAGGTGTGAGTCGGGCAGCATCATCACCGGACTGGAATGTGACCATTTTATTTGGTGACGCAATCTACCTTAGCTTGAATTCGAAAAGCGCTTTATCACCTGAACCAGAGATGCTGAGCGATAAATTGAACAGAAATCTTTAAGAGAAAGTTCATTCTTGTTGTTGTTCTAGATAAAAACAATTTACGGTTTGTGGTTAAAAGGTATATAACGTGACGGAGATGATCAGTGATGGCGCGATTGCTCCGATCATGCCACCGGTGTTGCCATTTATCTCAAACAACGCAAACAAATCGTTCAACGAGTTTTATTGTTTTCCAAGAAACTGGCCAGTGCAAGATCGTAAACAATTCTTATGCCAAGCAAGTCGGCAAGCTAAGTTTGGTCCAAGGGCGAGATCGGTGGCACAGCAGTCAGTGTGCGCATAGCATTCAACGTCTAGACACCCACCACTTTAGAGCAGTTTAAAGTGGACATAGAGCGATTCATACTACCAAAGCTCGGTGGGACCATTTGCGTCAATCGGCTTTGACCGAGCACGCGAGCGATTGTCTCGCATTGCGCACTATCGCCACTATTGTTGCGAGCACACCGTACACAATGGAGCCACTTGACGCCATGGGCCAGCTCGGAGAGGGTTAATTGTCCCCAATGAGCCATTGAGTTCTGCGGGTGCTCGACTCTCTGTCGCCACTTGCGGTGTTTTTGCTAATTCATCCAGCCTAGTGCGTCCGTCGTTTGTCCACCGTAGCTTCTCACTGGCCACGATGTGCAAAGACAGTGTGCCGAAGATAAAAACAAACAATTTACTGTGCTCGCGCTATTAGGAGCTTTTGAAATACAAGACCACACAAACATGGCCATAAAACACAGCACTGTCTGTCACTGTCACTTGTTGGCCAAAACAGACATGGCTTACTACCGAACGCCAGTGAAGTTGGGAAGAGACTTGACTCGCGTCACCGGAACTCTCCCAACACCTATCGCCAATGTCACCGCGCGCTACCAAAACTATAGTTAGCAACACGTCGGTGTCTTCTTAGATCTACTCGGTAGTAGTACTCACTCTACTTGCTATGCTTCCGATTCTTAATTGGCTGTCGATGTTGTCGCCGTGTTCTTTCTGCCACCTCCGCTTTAACCGCAATATGAGGGGTGAAGGTAGAAACCTTTAAGTGCTAGTCTCGGATGTTGAGAATAGAAACCAAATGCGATCGATGACGTGCGCCTGACCCGGAGATGCTGAAACATTGCACGTGTATTTATGCTTTTATTTGGTAGGTAAATCACGTCCTGTCAGTCACATTGTTTGTTAGTAGCAAATCAAGTCATGATCGAGTGCCAAAGACAAGTCTCAGTACGACTCATGTGATGATAACCGCGTGCTCCGAATGCTTCTGATGGAAACTCAACACTCAGTGTACTACATCATCTCACACCACACTTTCACCTCCAATGTTTATTTATCTTGACTTTGGTGTTAGTCCAAGATTTCCAATTTGGTAAAATTTTAGAAAGATAGTAATGATAACAAGAGTGTGTGAGTAAATCTGGTGGCGCCGGTGCGGGTGACATTGTAACTAATCAAGATGAGCGATGTGTGACGCATTGACCCAGTTTGAACGATGGATGAGCTTGTGACACGCTTGAGACATCTCGTGGATTTATAAAGCTCAATCTTGGGTCGGGTTCGATCGATGTTCCTGGCAGTCATGTCACTCACTTTGTGTCTGCAGAATCATGTGATTCAGTTAAACTAATGATTCTGCCAAGCTAAACAGACGCGCACATCTGACTTGCATTAGTGCGCGCTTTCTGTGTTGGTAACGTTTAACTGACAAGTTTTAAAGCGTGTATCGAGATGTCGAAAGCAAGGAGAGGGTCATTTTTGTTAGGCACGCGCTATTCCCAACTCCCCCGTTGACATTGTGAAACCAAAACCTGTGGCTTTCGCATCTTTCGCGCGAACGAGTGGGTCGGATTGTGCCATTTCAGTAGGTTGAAAGAACTGGATTGACGCCATTGCCAACTCGTAGGGGTGCCGTGAGCCTTACTGAAGGCACTCATCGCTATCAATACTCACTTATGGAAGCAAAATATGACACATGGTGGCTTTACTCTTTCCCTTCTTATGTCCTAAAATTATCTTTTCATGTTGACTAATGTTCATTGTGACTGTGACATATTGACTAAAATTGTTGCCTCTCGCAGCCCATCCATAAAAGAAATGATGTCATGCATTTGAACATACTATAGTTGAAAACGAAGAGATCTTGTCAATCGATAGCGATCGAATATTGATGTGTATCGTATTGCACTTGTCATCAAGATTCCGGTGCATCGATGAGGAGGACAATTGTACGATTGTCCGTGATGATTGTGGGTGGATGAGAGCATCATACTGCACCCATCCACCCTCACGCGATGACGCACGATGCCAACCAGGCTAAGCTCACTCACTGGTGATGACTATTACCAAAGCTTTCTTTACTTCTTAATGTTATTGACATAGAGTCGATTCTCTCCTGCGACTTGAAGCAAAAGAGAGAAGAATGGAAGGGCAAAAAATAAAAACGACTGATGGAGTCGGGGGTGGCGGGCTTGGCCCCACCACCATCACATCATCACCACCACCCGGCAACACATCCCCGTAGCGCATTGTGCTCGACTTTCACTACTCTCACCAGTTCTGTTTTGTCGTCGATTCTGGCGTAAGTGCCACGGTGCAGTGCGTACTCTGTTATTCAATCGGCACATCTGGTCTTACGTCGCCCTCGACTCCCGTTCTGGTAGCCAACTATAAAAGCTTACCACACCGATGTGAGACAAATAGAATCCTCAATCTCTCACAAGTCTGATCTGACACCTATTGCTGCTAGATAGAGACGCAAATTGGTTGATGCCACCGCCCCACTTGACATCTCTACTCACTCATCTCACTCACGCGTCACATTTGACCTTTTCGAATTCGTCATTTGTTTGTTTTATTGATTGCTTGTTCTAAAATGATAGATACCAATCCGTTGGGTCGCAGCATTTCACGCGACTCCTTCACTCGATTCAATGATTATCTCTGTGAGGAGATTCTCATGTTCTTGCCCCCGGAAGCAAAACTGCGGTTGGAGTACGTATCGGACCAGTTTCAGCGTACTATTTTTCGTCAACAGCGTTCACTGGTGATTGCGCCCAGCACCAACGAGTGGTCCAAGGTAAAGAACGTGCTTCTCAAGAGATTTGTCGGAGATTACAATGTGAAACACAAGATTGACATCAAGCTATTTGATAAACTACTGTCCAAGTTTCGCTACCTCGATGACATTGTCATTCACTACAACCTCGACACGTCCAACATGGACGAAATATTTGAATGTCTGATGCGCCACTGCATTCGCATTCGACGTCTGGATGCTAATTTCTTCAACATTAGCGAAAAAACACTAGACGAGTTCGGTAAGCAATTTGGACAAAGTCTACGTGTGGTCAAATCCAGTATTGTGAGCAATACCAAGATTCCCAACAGTTTTGCTTTGTTGAAACACTGCTCTAATTTAGTCTCACTTAATGGCTCAGAGTTTATGAATGAACAACTTTGGAACACAGTTTACAATAGCATCGTAGAAAACGATGACTATGATGAGTTTGACTATTGCGAGAAGGAAGAACGAGAGTTGGTTCTTCCTAAACTAAAGTCATGTCACCTCAAGGTGACCAACGAGGAAGGTGTCAATCAGCTAGAGCGCTTCTCTGATGTCTACATGAACCGTCTAGAAAAAATTAAAGTAGAAATGGTGGACTATATTGCACGACACCACTACATGGTAAACTTCATTTTTCCGTTGGGTATCTGTAAGTTCCGCAATCTGCGCGAATGCATTCTCACGCTCAAATACAACGGTGGCTACGATGCCGACTTTGTGTGGATCAACAACGGACTGGAGGGCATCGCAGCCGATTGCACCAAAATCGAGCATCTCGGCATCGACTTCATTGGCCACCAGGACTTCTTTATCAACCACGTGCTACAAGCAATCAAGTGCTTTACCTCACTACCTCACCTCTCCATCTCTGTCAGCATGTACAACAAAGGACTCAATTTTGCGCCAATGCCCGCACTCGACCAGCTTGATCTCGCTTATCCCCGACTCTATCAGTGCACTCATCTCAAGCAACTGGTGCACAACTTCCCACAACTCACGCGGCTCAAGCTTCACCGCATGTACTTCTTCAACGATGTCCTCCTCAACTCACTGATCGGCATGAAGAAGCTACGTCACCTGACCATCGGAGGTCTCTGTCCACCTGACGTCACCACCACGGGCCTTCACACTTTTCTCAACGCTGCGCCACACATCCAATCCATCTGCTTCGAGAAACAACCCAAGGTGACTGTGAAGACCATCGAGATGTTGGTCGAGTTTGTCCAGAAACGAGAGAAAACATTCTACGAGTTTGATCTCTGTCTCGAGCAATGTGAACCCTCCGAGAAGAGCCAATTTGAGCAACTTTTCAACAGAATCCAGTTGCCAAAGAATCTGGCCATTCACTAGTTCAACACGTCTTGAAGTGCCGTTCTACCCGCGTGACACTCTCCATTTGTACAATCTAGTCCACCAATGCGCTTTCAAACCATTCTGTATCTTGTATTTTTTCTTAAAGCATGTCTTTCCCTTTTCATATTTTCCCATGTTGTTGAACACCCAAGGCTCATTTGACACATTCGCATTCAAGTTGTTGTAAATAATATTGTTATATGATATCCCATAAAAATGTTTTGACGTAATAAAACAAAAAGATCAACTGTAGCTCAGGCTGTGTATACTTTTACTCAAAAAAATAAAAAAATGTAAACAAAAAAACTGGGTTAAAAGTGTTGAGCTGGCACACTAACATCGAGAGGTTGAGTCGGGAATCGACTTTTCTGTTGGTGTGGCGCGCAAAGATCGCCACGGTGCGTGGTGGATGATCTGCGCCAAGTGAGGTATTTTTGGCTATAAGTGTCAGGCTTCAGTGAGAGATCTTGAATCATGTCCAACAGTGACTTTGCCTTTGAAACAGGGAAAAGAGAGAGAGAGAGTCACATGATAGTTGAGAGCGATTAGACCCTTGGTTGGTTCACGATTGCCGGGCGCGTATGCTTGCATAAATCGGGCCAGACAATAGGTGTGAATGCTGCTCACGCTGATGTCGTTTGAAACATTGAGGAAAAAAGGGGAGAATGGCACGCGTTGATGTGAGAAAGTGGCACTTGAATTGATCAACTTATACGCCATGTGGCATTGGAATGAGGAAAATGACACTCGGCAGGGAATAGTTTTTGGGGAAAGAGTTTGGCGCGGAGAAAGGGATACACAGTATATTTTCGAGTCGAGACTAATTCCTATTTCTTGTGCACACACGCACAAATAGCTTGATGTATTGCCATACAAACAAATTAACTCACGACACGTTGATGAGCTAGCGAACGATAATGCTTCAGATCTCTGTCACTTGCTCCGAATACTTCTTCGTCCATTCAAAGCTATCCGTGGAATAATCTGAAAACAAAATTTATAACAATCAGAATAAATATATAGTAAGCTAAAAAAGATGACACTAAACTGAAGTATTCGAGGCCAATGTAATCATTGTAGAAATCGGGTAGTTTATGCAGAATAAAGTCGTGGTTCAGTTCGCCCTCGTCAATCGGACAGTCCCGTTGTGGCACTTGAGAGATTTGCACGTGTCCAATGTAATCCTTTAATTGCTGCAAGTGAACCAAAATAAATACGATTAATTAGAAGTACTCATCAAGTGTTATTAACAGAGAAATTAATTCCGAGAATTAATATAAAAAAAGTCAGGGCAATGATTTCTTCGTGTTAGATGTCAAAATGGAAATAAATCACTGGATGTGTGTCGTACGCATACCTGGAGGTTGTGCAGGATGTTACCGTGCAAACGTTGGCAGTGGTACGTGTCAAACATTATTTTTAAATTCGGTTCATTTAATTCTTTCACAAGCTCGAGTGCCAAATCATAGGAGCGTAGATAGTAGTGGGGCCGCATCGAAAGTGGCTCGATCAAACAGGTCACGTCCAAGGTGGCTAGATGCTGTGCCCCTCTTCGTAGCAATTGCTTGATCTGCTCCCTGTGGTGATGCCATTGCAAAAGAGCAAAGACAAAGATCAGCATCGGTAAATGCTCCAGATTGGTTAACCAATCGAATCCAGAACTCACATTTCGCTTGCCTCACGGATATCAGCCAACAAGAGGTGAACTTTGCGCACCTGCAAAGCCTGGACATAATCACTCAACGTGCTCAACACCGTGTCAAATTCCTCCACCGTAGGCAATCGTTTGGCGTACTTGTCAAACAAAGCCGGACTGTTGATCAGAACAAACTCCGGCTTCAACTCCTTCACACCGTCCAACTTCTTGTGCCATTCCTCAAGCGAGTTTTTATACGGATCCTGTGCTTCCACCGCTTGGAATCGATAGTCCTTTCTGTAGAAAACAACTTGTTACCATTTGTCACCGTGAAACAAAGAATCAAATACCGATTGAGAATCTCTTGATAGCTCTCGATGTGATCGGGTATATCGAGAAATAGCGATGAAATGTTGGCGGAGAATTTTAAAGCTCGATTCATTTTCAGTAAACTTGCCATTCACAGTAAGTCTTGAGGTAATTGAAAAGAAAAAGAGAGAGAAAGAGGATGTTTATCTCGAGGTGAGAAGCAGTCGATAGCAGTGGATAAGGCACCGAGAAGAGAAGAGTGCTCTTGTCTTGTCTTTTAGTTGGTACCGTAGTTGTAAACAAACGGCAAGTCGGGTGACCACAGTAGAGGACGTTCCCGACTCAAGCGCTTCCCTGCCATTTACATTGCTCCAGTGTTCGCCTACTTTCCATTTAATTCACATGATCTACACCTTTTCAGCTACAACTGAATTCTTTGCCTGTCAAAGATTGACGACAACATTCATAAAAATGGATCTACTTAAATTTTTGCATGGGAACAAGTTTCATAAGTTGTTAGTGTTTAAGTTTAATTCTAACAATTTTTTTATTTGTAAAGTCAGAGTTTTTCAGGTTAAGGACAGTTTAAGTAATCTTGTTCGAGTTTAACCAATTTTATTTATTTATAAAATTGTGATAAGAAAGTCTTACAAAAGTGTTAAAATTTTTTTCTAATTTTCTAAAAATTTTCTATAGATTGAATCAATTCGATTTTAATAAGAAAATTCCGTAAAATCATTAAATTGGTTGACATTTGTAGTTGCCAATTTTTACCAACACAAAAGGATTACTCATCGCCAATTGTTGACAAATTCACAACCAATCAACATGAAAGGGTACTACTTTTGGATGAGCCACACATACTTAATGTTTCTGTTTGCTTCGATCACCTTGCCAACTACGTTATCCGATCAATATTCATTTTTATTTGAATCTTTGCTTAAACCATCAACTATGAGAAGTATTGATTTTGATGTAAGCCTGTGTGCACCAATTGGTAACCAGTAGCTTTAATGTACTTAATTCTAGGACCCGCAAATAGCAGTTCACATTGTCAAGTTTAAGCGGAATCAGTCCAACAAAGAAATCTTTGTTTTCACCGAGACTCCACACAACACTGTGCTGTGCCACGTGCCTTTTGACAATCTAATCGCACTGCAATTCATCATTTTTGATCACCGAGCGCGATGTTCCATTTTGGATCTTAACAAGTGGAAGCTATTACTCAGCATCTCTCCGTTGGAACGTATACAAAAAGTCTTTTCCACCAATCATGGGGAAAAGTTAGTAGTCAACTTTGCACCAAATGTAAGATTTTGTTTATTTAAATTTTTTAAAAGTTTGTTGATTGTATAATCTGTAGAAATCGGTGATAATTGATTTTATGAGAAAAGATTGCTACTTAAGTGACAAATACCACTTCCTGACATCGTTCAATGCTACACTTATCATTGATGGTACTAAAAATTCGTACTTTATCATGAAGCCTAGCTACTATAAAGCTTGTGAACTTGACTTTGATGAACTCACCGTTCCATATGTAGAGATGGAGTATGGCGTGTTGGATCACATGGGTGACAGGCTGCTTGTCAAGATTCACGAAGGCTACTTTGTGTGGCATCGAGAGCATAACATGCTAGATCTGTTGGTCACGTATCATCTCTCCGAAACAGGCCGCTTTTGGACTCCGTTTGAATGGTCCACTAATTTGAGTGGTTTCATCTCGAAACGAATTCTCTACTTGTTTTACCCAACCACCGAGAGAAATTACATTATAATTTGTCCTACTGATGATTCCGTTAAATTGGTTGGCTTAAAGCCAAACGAAAAGCGCCGATGTCTGGTGAGAAGATTATCTACCTTTCTTCTCACGTTGTATGTAGACAATCATTGGATTGCGATGAACACAACACTTTAATAACAAATAATAACTTTAGTGTAGATCGAAATGTCTAAAAAAAGATCATACTTTCAACATCAATCACTTTTTGGTACCACGTTGCCTAATCTATCGTATTATTTCAGAGGTGATTAATTCAGAACTTTACATGTAGAAATAGCATTTTATCTGTTCTCATAATCATCATCAACATAATCATTGGCAAGCATAAGGTGTGGTTCTTCAACAAATGTTTTCCGACAAATGTTTAATGAGTATCAAAAGTGTACTGGCACAGTTTGTCAACAGTAATCATCATCCCAGAGGAAGTCCTCCTCGAAGTAGTCTTCCGAGAAGAAAGAGTCGTCATCCTCGAGAGGACGGGAGAAGAAGCGATTGTAGTGTTGGTTGTCGTTGTCTTCGGCTATGAACTTGCCGGACACCTCGGGACCTGGGTCGCCAGCGGGACCAATCCAGGCGAACTTGTTGGGCACTTCGGTGTCTTCTTCCTCCTCGGACTGTCCGCATTCCATCGACTCGAACGGGAATACCTTTTGCACCTTGTTCTCCTCGTCACTGGTCACATCCATTAGCATGTTGAGCTGTGCATCTTGCAGTGCGATGCGCGCCATCCCGCTGGTAATCATGCTCTCGTTGTTGCTCATGCCTATCTCACTTTGGCGCTTGTACTTTGCTTGCGAAACAATAATGAGCCAAGCCAAAGAAATAATAGTCGTCTAACTTGTCATGCCTAAGTCTTATATTTTCTTGTGTAAACAGTAATTTGATTTTGTGCTTTTTAAAATGCGTTGTCTGCCATTTTGGTGCACAACAATGACAACAACAATCTCATTAAGGTTTATTTCGGGAAAAAAACGTACGATTGTACATCTAAATTTATGTGATGGGTCAGTTATGTCACATAACTTATATGTTAGTTATGTGATGTCGAAAAAAATATTGATTAAAATAGATAATGATAGAAGGTTATACTTAGACTTTTGGTCAACGCAATATTCGTTTTTATCTTTTGGTGGTTCGCAAGCGATTGACGTTTGACTTGCCACTAACCGATATTCCCTAAGTCACCAACCTCGTTTGCCACCGTTTTTCTAGTCTCTATGTTAACATTGATCTTATATCAACACGGATGCTCTCGATGGTTCAGTGGACAGTTAGGGAAGATTCACAAATCACGTGATGGAAGAGTGGGGGTAGATAGGGGTGTAAAGCCAATCATGGATATCTCATGGAGGGGGTAGGGAGTGGTTATTAAAAGATCACGAGAGAATGTGTTTTTAAAGAAAAATACAGAAACTATTCGGAGAAAACTTAGAAAAATTTAACCGATTAGCTTATTCGAACCGAACGAAACTTCAAACAATTTGATGGATTCAACTTTTAGCCCAATTTGTTGATATCACATGAGATTTGATGAGGGAGGGGAGTATATGTCACAAAATCACGGTTTTCTCACAGATGGGGGTACCGGGGTATTAAATTTTTTTTCTATCTCTCGTGATTTGTGAATCTCCCCATTAACTATAACTAATTATCAAACAAATTAGTCAGAGTCTAGTCAATCTTGCTTGCCAAGTAGTTTGTCTCGAAACGTGCCTTAACTGACACCTCCAATCTCGATTGTATCATTGTACCAATCTTCCAATGCTTTGATACACACCCACAGTAATGGGAGTTAAAAATTGTATTTAAAACGTCAATTTTTATTATAAAGTCTGTTCAACATATTTTGTAGTCTAAACGTCATAAAATCTTGTCTAATGACGTTTTATATGAAGTTTGCACGACATAAATTGTCGTTTGCCCTTCATGCAAAAAAATCCCTCTCAGCTGTCACTTCGTCCAGCTTTTAGCCGTTTAAACTACATTTTATTTTTTGGGTGCACTTGCTACTAAAGCACTACAGCGCCATCAATCGATGTTAACCCGGAGTATATGTTTGGTGAATCGTGGAAAATCTCAGACAAATAAACAATAAAATTACTAATATAGAGAAAACAAACTGGTAGAGAAGTTGAGAAAGGTTGCCAGTAGTGATAATCATTGGAGCAACGGCCGGTTGACGTGCGCCATAGTCATCCAGACAGCGATGCACCCCGTCGACATGGAGAGTATCGATTCGAGACTCGCTACCGACGATGCTTGCTCATGTCGCGCCACCGATCCACTTCTGCCACAGCTTCTCTTCAACCTTTGTGTTTTGGCAACAGCTTTTGTAAAATCACTTCAAAATCCACATGTCACAAAATGGTTAACGCTCCATTTTTGAAGCATATCCGGTTGGCATCGTGACATGGCGTGTTTGAGTCAGCTTGACGACCGATCTGGGTGCTGTGCGCTTTGGTGACTAGTGTTCAATGGTGCAATGTGATTTGATTGCAAACGGCTGTCCTGCAAGTGCCAACACCATCAACTATAGTTAGCTATGGTATACCACGGTTGGCATGATAGAAACCACGGCCATACCGCTGTTGATGTCTTCACACTAATGCAGACAATGCTACTTATTGCAGAATCGAGTTCTTTTCTATGTGTTCAACTTTTTAAAAACCTTGTCTAGAGTGCAATTAATTTTGATGATAAACTTTACTTAAATATTTTACTTAATTAATGATTTATTTTGAATTGTCGACAATGTCCACCTCACTTATGGTAAGTTTTTGTTAGAGAAACTAATTTGAAAATAATAAGATATGTAATAACTTGGTAGAATTCGCCAAGTGTGCGTCGATCCAACTCCTATCGGATTGCATTGCGCAAGTCTGGCGTGCCCAAAGAGTTTATCGACGAGCTGGAGCGCACCGAGTTGACACCACCAAACGGAGTGTCATCCGAGTTGGCACACGACACTGGACACCACAATTACCAGCAACACTTTATTCAGTCAAAAAGTCGTGCTAGCAAGAATCGCGGCAGAAGAAGTAATCAGTTGGCGCGCAAAAGTGCTATGGCAAGAGGCGCGACTGCAATTAGCAGCTTGAGTGACCAAGATGAACTCGATAGTAGCAATGGTGGTGGTGGCGAGGCGAACAAGCTTGTCCACGTAGTAGAACTGGAACGCGAGGCCGAGGATGACCTCCACTCGCCTTGGCAACATCTTCTCTGTCTTGTCTGTTGCTGCAACTACTGCTGCGGTCTTGTGTCACATTCCCGTCTCAAGTCCACTACCGATCGAGAAGCAAAAGTATAACCTCACATGCATGTGTCAACCAACATTAATGTTTCATTCATTCATTCATTCATTCTCTCCTACTTTGGCACCTCTTGTTCTGTTCGTCTTTCCAATCAGTTCATTAGTCATTGTTAGTTTATTTTTAAATTGAATATAATAAACTTTTCAATTATCACCTGTGATCAAATGAACTGGTGCTACTTGTAGAGTGCACAAGTGCGACCTGGTTTAAGCAAAACTGTTGGTTACGCCTTGGTGCCGACACCTCGACTCTTTATTGGCAGCACTTAACAGACTGGTAGCGGCGGTAATGGTGGCTTACTGCATCTTCTCCTCGATCTCCTTGATGAATCGAATCAAACGATCGCACGACTCGATGCCAAAGGTGATCGCAGCATTGCGTTTGGCAGCATCCTTCTCGTTCTTTGCTACATCCTCAGTCTTTTTCTATCATCAAAAAGAAGATCAAAGAAGTCAGCTAAACACAGTTCGTTTTAAGTAATCACTTACGTTCAGATTTTCAAGACCATCTTCGAGAATCTTGGAAAAATTGCTGACGTAGTCGTTCTCAAGGTTTCTCCGTGCCTCTTCTACCAACTTTTTCGCCTCATTGTATTTTTCTTCGTATTTCTTCAGATCTGCGTCCTCATCCGCCAAGGGACCAGCAAAGGCTATAATTGAGATAACAAGAAGAGTCACTGGTGAAATCTTCGCCTATAGACTTACCCAGCGAGACCAAGGCGATGACAGCCAGCGCACAGAGTAGGTGCTTGTACATGGTTGATTTCAATTGGTTCTCAAAGGTTGATTAATGATACAAATGTATAGAGTGACATTAAGTATATTTATGCTTGGCACCTTATATAGTTCTTTACCAAGATCGACAAAGTTATGCCTCAAGCTGTCGTGCTATCATATGGTTGTTAAGGTTTTTTGGCTTGGTCTTTTTGACATAACTTGGTTGCTACCAAAAGTATTAACCGGTTATGTTCCACTGCCCTTTAGTCTGATAGTTATCCCATGTCACTTATCGATTCGGAGTGATCGACCCTGACAACAGAGTCTTCAGAGTGGGATTACTAGCGCTCACCGTGGGTACAAACAGCTTATAGGTGAAATTTTAGGAAGTTAAATTCTAGTACTGCAGTTTGCACTTACCTACTTGTCTAGCATTGTATTCTACACAAACACAAGCAGGTTTGGTAAATTGAAAGAGTGCATCGAATGCTAAAAGGTGGTTGCACGTGGCTTCTAATGGCTGCCAGTGGGGAAACACACGAACAGGTTGCATTCCACCGGCAATATTTTTGTGCTTATTTTAAAAACACAAACATTTCATTGGCAGTAAAGCATCACCAAAAGAAAGAATGACTAGCGACTACACTGGTGGGTAGTAGTGGGTGATTGATTAACTCAACCGGTTTGAACTCCAAATTCAGTCAATTCTACATTGGCCAACAGTGAATTGTTTATGGCATCATCACTGTCACAATGATTCAATTGATGATGATGACAATCTACCCGCGCACACGCTTAGCAGACCTTGATGTGATTATGTCGACACGAGAGAGAGAGATGCAACTATTACCACTGTAATATCATCAGCTCATCAACGTAGTTTGTCACTCATCTGCCACTTGTGGAACGAGAAAGAATGTAAGAGTTTTCCTCTAAATGGGGGTTCTCGCTGAATTACGAACAATACTCGTGAGCACGCCTTTTGGCAATGAACTTGAATACAGGCTTCCTAGCGTGACGTGCGCAGCTTTCACTTTCTCCACCTGAGTGAAAGAGAGACAGAGGGTGCGTTGCGGCGTCTGTCTGAAGATCGGAAACTCACTAACTTGAATCTCGTGTAGAGGGAGAAGATAAATGATAAAGAGGAGTGAGAGTGCAACAAGGTAGTGTGCCTGCCTACCTGCCGCGAGATGTGCGATCATTCGGATTGCATGCATTGGGAATGAGTCCAGAAGTAACAAGTAGTAGTATAAATAGTTAGCTATCGGCCATACTGATTTGATGGCCATTTTGGTTGCTGATCTGTAGTGAGAAGTGAGTGGAGCGATCCAGTAACAGACGTACTTTCGATGCATTCAATGCCAAACTGAAACACTGAAAGCACGTGAACGCGCAACGCGATCCATCAGATTTGTACCAGTGTGACGTGATCAAGTATATCTCTTCTTCTTTCTGTAACAGTTCATGGTTTATTGATTTGTTTACTTGTACTGATATCTAAATTTTAAAAGTGACCTGCGGAAGTGGTCTATTTCCATTTTTTGTATATATTGTGTGTGCTACTTTGAGCAATTAGATTGACAAGCTAATCGTACTTCTCTAATCGTGTTTGTGATGCAGTCGGCCATGCGGAATCAGACGTGTCTGGTGTTCTTGTTGGCGGTAGTGGCCTCTATGGTGGCCCCTAGTCACGGATTTGCGGCGGTCAGTCGACGTTACTGCGAGTCATCGGCGGACTGTGGTGAAGAGCAGTGCTGTGCCGAGACCCCGATTGGACGTAAGCTTTGTCTCGATTATGAGCGACAAGGAGAGTTGTGCCTCTTCCGATATCGCACTCCGGTAAGACTTTGCACATCGCCCCTCGGTTTGTGCTAATCACTTGCCAATGTAGACATGCGGCTGTGCTCAAGGTCTCAAGTGTGTTTCAACCATGCCAATGGAACCGGGCCATTGGAACCACGATTACGTCTGCGCACGTGTTCGACCTTTCATGCACTACAAACTGATGCCCTACCTGGATGATACAAACGAGCTCGACTAACCTTGTACTTACTCTCTTTCCCTTTCTAAGTAAATTAAGTTACTTTATATTTATTAAAACGTTTAACAATTAAACTGAGTGAATTATAAAATTCGAATTTTGTCAAGCTCACCGTTGCCCATTTGGTTAATGTGTTGTGCTTGATTCGGGCATGCCTCTGGTGTTCACTTCTTTATCCAGATGGACATCTCGGGACCGAAAAAAGGTGGCAACACCGCCAATCCAAACAAAAGCATGGTTTCGAAGAAACCAGTCAAGAGTCCGGACAAAACAGTAACATCTAAGCCCAATGTGCGTGAAGGGAGGCATGACGAAAGCTCAATGTGCACTAGAAATACTCTTAAGAGCGATATCAAGCAAACCACATCCACGGTGCTTTCGATGGGCAGTGTAAGGAGTCTAATCAAGAGTCAGCGGGCAGAGAGAATCAAGTCGAGCTCTCCTACCACGATACCATCAACTCTACTCACGCCATCACAGTCTAACATGGACTCGGTAAACGAGGTGAATCGCATCCTTACCCAAAACAATTACCGTATGGTGCGCTACATTGACAAAGGTGCCACTGCCCACGTCTACAAGGTAGTCAATGCGAAAGGAGAGTTCTTTGCTGCTAAAGTAATAGATCACCGAAAACAATCATCGAGCACTTTGCATGAATATCTACCCAATGAACTCAAGATTCTACGCCAGGTAAACCATCCGAATATTATTCGGGCAGAGGACATGCTTTGCTACACAAACTATACAATCATTGTGACCGAGTTTGCTTCCGATGGCGATCTAATCACCATCATTGAGAAGGTTTCCGAGCCTAACGTGCCAAAATTCAAACTTTGGATGAAAGACGTGGTACAAGCAGTAGTCTATTTGCATAGCATGGGTATTGCACATCGCGATATTAAAGGCGACAACGTTTTCATTTGTAATGGCGTCGCCAAACTGGGCGACTTTGGTTACGCTCGTTTCTGTTGGAATCCACACACGAACAAACCAAAACTCTCCAATCAATTCTGTGGTACACTTGAGTACCGAGCACCGGAAACACTAATGAACAGCCAGCCATTTGACCCGTTCATCGCCGATTGCTTTAGCTTAGGTGTGATGCTTTATGCCTTGGTCACGTTAGAGTTTCCCTTCTTTGTGCGAAACCACTCGCGAATGAGCTACGAGGGCATACTTCAGCTATACAACGACATGAAACGTAAGAACTGGGCTTCACAAGGTGAGGTTAGTAAAGATCGACGACTCTTCTCACTGCTCAAGCAACTACTTAACCCTGACATCGACGAGCGCATCACTGCAGACCAAATCCTACACCATCCATGGTTCAAAGAACGACCAGAGAACACTACCAAACAATAAACAGCTAAAAGTAATAGTTCATTATTAGCATAAGAACAATTCTATCACAACACAGCAACAGATAACAAAGCTATATAAATATAGAGAAAACAAAACAATCGAGTGAAAGCGATATGTACAGAATGATAAAAGTAGAATGAAAGTCACTAATAAAGAAATTCGTGTGGGTTGGAAACTACGGGTTCACTTGACCAGTGAACTCTCGCGGTCAAACATAATTGTAGATTGGCGTTTTTTGAGCTCGTCGATCAACAGGCGGTTGCCTTGCACTCGTGCCGGTGGTTTAGGTCGCAGAATGACTTCTTCTGGAAGTTGGCTCTCGTCAACAAAACCATCGTCAATTTGTTTGACTTCGGTCTGAGCACAGTCCATCTCGACAACCTCTATCTCGTCGAGTACATCTGACTCGTGATTATTATCGATGAAGCTACGGTAGTTGCTCTGACCTGCAACCTGTCGACGCAGGAACATTTCGGAAATTCGAGATCGAGCTACCTTGGTTCGCTCGCTCGGTTCGAGTTGATCCACTAGTAGGTTATCGTCAGGTGGAAGTTGTTTTGCCTCATCGTAATCAACCGGAGGTTCACCATCGTTACTTTCTAAAATAAATAGTATGTCAACAAAGGAAACTGAAAACAAGTTGACAAACCTGGCGAAGTTGATCGAGTTTGAGTAGCAGGGTATCTCAAGTCGTTAGTGGCAAGTGGACTCTCATGCACGTCACCAGCACTGTTGGAACGTGATTTGTCTGTCTGGTTGGTACGAGTGGATCGACGTACGTTGGATCGCCGTGGCCTATGTTTCTCTAAAGGGACTAGTATTTCATGTGCCGGTGGGTAAAAATCGCGCTGGAAAGGTGACTTCGAAGTGTCTTCCTCGGGTTCGTTTCGTGTCGTTTCGATTGATTCGTCATGGTTGGCATTGGATTGGCTAGGCAGGAAATGCTCGTTGGTGATGATGATCTCTCTACTCACTGGCTTCCCTTCCACCTCGTTGTTGTTGTCGTGAATTGGTGACATGCGAGGCTCGCTCACCGCACTGTCACTGACCATACGACTTCTCGATTTCTTGGAATTTCCGTTTAAATTATCATTCTTCTTGCTAGAAAAAAGCTTGTGGAACACATTGCCCATCTTGAAGCGGGTCTAGATGATGACAAATGCAAGTGCAAGCGCAGTTGATTAAGCTCGTAAGTATTTTAAGACTCTTCTCGTCGATGATTGCAAAGCATCACTGTGGAGTGGAAACGGTGAGATTAATCATTTGGCGAATCGAGCTTAGATTAAAATAAAAAAAGAGAGTATGCTATAGATCCTGAGCGCTAGTGAGAGGCCCCAACAGTGATAGGACACCAAATGCAACGCACTGTCTGTCAAGTGACTGGGCAGGAACTGGTCAAGGCATGGGGTTGAGCTGTGTCATAGATTGTCTTCTGACTATAGAATGTTGGATGACAACAATAAAAACTCAGCACCACCTGTGCCGTCGATGAGTGGAGCGGGCAGGTAAACCCACAACGCGTTCTGGCACAAGGTTAAACCTGCAGATTTGTTGAATCACACCGAGACACCGGTAGTGGAAAGTGCGTAGTGGTATAGCATCGGTGTATTTATGTATGTGTGTGGGTGAGTGTACCAACAGCATTGAACTCGATTGGCAACAACATATCAAATGGCGCGCACACCATCGGTAACCGCAACTAGGCACAGCACAACAATTGGTTCTGATCTGACTTGCCGATTGCAATCGTCAATTGCTGTGTCACACCAAACTGCCATTCTGGTTCATTTTAATGATGCCATGACTGTATGCAACTTGCTTCCAGAATTGATGGAAATAGAAACAAATAATGCAAAATCAACTTGGATATCACACAAAGTCAATAATTGGTAATTGTTTTTTTGAAATAGGTAAAAAGCATAACGAGATTAGAGTGGAAATGGTCAGTTACCGTTGTCGAGTTGGTAGTGAAGTAGTGGAGACATGACGTAAGACGTGAACTGCCAATGCGGGAATGTTTCTGCTCGGGCGCACTCACCCAGTGCCACTCTCGATGGCGATACTGAGTGGTTGCCGAGCAGAGCACAGTGACGAGCACGAGGGAGAGTGTTGCCAGTGTCCAACTCGAACACTACCAAGCAGTCCACTGCCCTCTCTCACAGTGTCGGTGTGTGTGTGTTACAAGTGTATGCGGAACTGGCCAGCAAGCTCAACTCGATCCAATCTGGTTCTAGGTACTCCCTAGTCGGCACACTCCTTGCCCAGTGTTACGCTGACCTACTTCCGCTCAGTGAGCGGTAACCAACCACACCGTGCTCACGGTTTAGTGGTGCCAGTGCGTGAGCAACACTTGCCATTGCAATCCACACTTCCTACCACAGAGAGTATGGTAAGCAACAGGACAGCTAAACAAACAGTAGAAGAAATCAAAACAAGCCCCGTGTAATGACAGTAACGACATGTTTCCAAGTATAGTGCTTCATGACAGAACTGAACTGCTCTATCACGGATCAATTAGTCTTGTGGAAAAGCACGAGGAATCATTTCGGTCGCTTGAGGTTTCGACAGAAAAAAAACGTTTGTATTTGTATATGTGCCTAAAAATAATTGCTCGCTTTCGTTGAGAAGATAATTTGTGCTTTAAGGAGAGAAAGAGAGACAATGGACGTTTATCGACCAAGCCACGTTGGTCAGTCTAGCATGATGAAACTTATAGACTAACAAAGTGCGTTCATCAAAGGTGCATTTCAATTACCGTTCACCAAGTGAAAGGCAATTTGAATGGGTTGTGTTGATAGGCAATCACAATTGAATTCTATATATAGTTAAATAATCAACCGTTCCTAGATAATATTATTAATATGATCTCGAATTGGTAAGCAGATTCATCAGGCTTATGCAATAGCAGCGAAAAATGTAAACAAAAACCTCGATTGGTTTCGATAAGAGCTATGACTGTCACATGCACACATGTAAGATGTGATTTACGGTCAGTGTCGCTTATCGCCACTGGCGCTGCTGCACTTCTCCGCACATCTTGCAATCGACACACAAGGCACACAGATTTACAATAAATCACTCATTCAAATTGGTGACTCACTAGTGGTATTTCTTACAAAAAGTGGCACTTGGCATTTCATGGGACTATGATTCAGGCACAGGTTTCTATCTAGAAGATGACTTTCAAAATAGATGTAATAGTTGCGCGTCAGTGATAATGCCACTGAGAGATGAGTCGACCAAAGGTTGAGCACGATTGGTTAAATAGGCAATTGACATTTCTATCGATTTTTACTGCAAGCACAATCTAACTAACCTTTAGTGATTGCAATATTGGTGCAGATTGATCAAAGCAATTTTAAATTCTCTTAGAAACCAACTCTGATTCAGTGTCGGTCAGTGGTCAAGATGAGATAAACACTTACCAGGAAGAGAGAGTGACAGTGAGCACAGGTGGTCTCACAGTGGCATTCTGGTGTTGGATGGCACTGCTTGCACTTGAGGTGGAAACTGTGATGATAGTGGCTCGGTGGATCTGGCGTGTTTGTTGCTCTATGGCAATCGTCGGTAGACTAAAATTGGTCTACAGACTCGAGATGATGTGCCGCGTTGCTGGTGGCGCGCGCCCGTCAGGATGGAGATGATCAACATGTGATATATCGGCTCACACTACTCTTGCGTAGTGTGGCGCCACGCGGGCCACTCTTGTGTGATGTCGTTATGGCGATGGCGCGATCATTTCACTCACTTGTTCTCTCTCTCTCTCCCTCCTTTCTGTCTGATCCGACTCGGCCTTGCTGGTACCTTGAAGATGAGCCAATGGTCCAGAAGAGTGCAAGTTGTCTAGTATTGGGGTATCGCCTATATGACTAATAGTAACTGACGGCTACGGGTGGTTAGTGCTGACTGATTGCACTACCAACGAAATTCACCGATTACTTGTTCGCCATTGCGGTGTTGTGGCAACGCGCAAACACACCAGAGGAAATGTGGCATGACGTTAGGGCGGGTTGGGGGAGTACTGAGAATCTCATTGCCAGACAGTGGAGAATCACTCAACTGAACTAGTGGCCACCAAAATGTCATGCTTGAATCAGACCCAAACTCGATTTGGCTTAGACACAAACAAATAAAAATAACAATTGGTCTAATTCTATCGAGAGAAGATATCTTTTTCCTCTCATACTGTTTGTGTGTCGTTCACCTGTCATGTTGTGTCAACCTCGTCAAGATTGGGTGTCATTTGAGATAGTGACAAGGGTAGCGATCAAGTAGAGACAATCGAACTAAAATTGGCACTCGGTCACGCCAGACGCTGAAAGTCTTGCTGCTGTCGATCATACACATTCAACTTGCCGTCAGTGTTATCAACTGGAAATGAGACCTACAGTATTTACCGGACTTTTTATTGTGTGTCTCCAAATTAAATTGCACTTCTTTCTGGCAAGATATTTCCACGTGGGGCACCATCAAATGTCAGATGAGTGCAAGTTGATGAAGTAGAAAGTCAACAGGTGGCCCTACTGCTGCTCACACAATAGCAAAGGTGTTATTCTGGAGCATAATATAATTTTCCCATTTTTCTATAAAAATAAACTGTGGCTTTGCTTAGCGGAGTGTTTTTCTAGGCTCATTCGTAATTTTTCCAAAGCACTGGAAAGAAACGAGATTGCTCACTAGGTAACGCTACAGTCTATGGAAGAAAACAAGGGGAAAATTGAGTAATATCTGAAAAATCACTCGGGTTGACTGCAGAAACAAAGCTGCCATCTGGCGATTGAAAATCTAAATCTTAATGGTGAAATAAGTGTTGTACGGCTAATCAAAGTTACCTTTACTATTTTGTTGTCCTAATATTTTTTAAATCTCACAAATAAAGGAAATAAAGGTAAAAATTACGTGATTGATGGCCACTCTTTATATGTAAAAAATTTATTGCAGCGGTACAATCCATTAGCTAAGCACGCAGCGAAGTTAATTTTAACTAAAGATGGCTTAAATATTTCCCCAAATGTGGCATAATGTAGGGACCGCAGGAAAAGCCAACCCTGTGTATTTACATAGGAGAGTTTCTATACTAAAAAGTACTAGAGTAACGTTATTGTGAAAACTTTTTTTATGGTTGGCTTTTCCTGCGATGTAAACCATATTAAAAATTCTAAAATCTTTATTGACATTCTTTTAAAAATTATAATACACAGTAAATGGACTGATGAGTTGAAATATACATGATGCTAAAGATGCTCTTTTAAGTACAAAAAGTAGTGGCCCTGAAAAGGGCCGTTTGTAAAGAAGAGTTTACTTGCTAGAAGTATACTTGGTGACAGCCTTGGTGCCTTCCGACACGGCGTGCTTGGCCAGCTCACCAGGCAAAAGAAGACGCACAGCAGTCTGGACCTCTCGGGAAGTGATGGTGGTGCGCTTGTTGTAGTGCGACAGCTTTGAAGCCTCACCAGCAATACGTTCGAAGATGTCGTTCACGAACGAGTTCATGATGGACATGGCCTTAGAAGAGATACCAGTGTCAGGGTGGACCTGCTTCAACACCTTGTAGATGTAGATCGAGAAACTCTCCTTCCTCCTCTTGCGGTGCTTCTTCTTGTCGGTGGTGCGAACCGACTTTTGAGCCTTGCCGGACTTCTTCACGGCCTTGCCAGTGCTTGGGGGAGCCATTGCAGATCCAAGTTTGTGTGAGAGAGACAACAAACAGAGTGCGTGACCTGCGCCGCTGTCAGTGCTTTTATACCCACCAGTAGTGGAGCTGAGCGCGTCCACCAATGGCGTGCGCGCAACTTGAGTGTGCTGCACGCTGATTGGTAGACGCACTCAACACCACCGGCGTGGGGTATAAAGGCAGCCAGCAGTGCCGATGACCGCTCAATACTAATTTTGTTCGTTTCGTGTTGGTAACTCGCAAATCACACTCAAGTTCATCATGTCTGGACGTGGAAAGGGTGGCAAGACCAAGGCGAAGGCAAAGTCGCGTTCATCGCGTGCTGGTCTCCAGTTTCCCGTGGGTCGTATCCACCGTCTGCTCCGCAAGGGCAACTTTGCCGAGCGTGTTGGTGCTGGTGCCCCAGTCTACCTCGCTGCTGTTTTGGAGTACCTCGCCGCTGAGGTGTTGGAGTTGGCTGGCAACGCTGCTCGTGACAACAAGAAGACTCGTATCATTCCCCGTCATCTTCAGCTGGCCATCCGTAACGACGAAGAGTTGAACAAGCTTCTCTCAGGTGTCACCATTGCCCAGGGTGGTGTTCTTCCCAACATCCAGGCTGTTCTCCTTCCCAAGAAGACTGAGAAGTCTGCCTAAGCCCGTTTGGCTTTCTCACAAACGGCCCTTTTAAGGGCCACATTTTGTACACGAGAATAGCAGTTTAACTTTTGATTATATTTCGTAATAACCATGTCATACTGTAAATAAAGATTCATTTATTCATTACGACTGCAAATAATAGTGTAACTGGTCTTAGAAAAATATTTAAAATTGTCATTAAATGTCGCTTAATATATTGCAACAATTTTGTCAGTATTTAATTCTACTTAAAAGGTTAAAATGGCGCCAAAATGTTTGCCTGTGAATGCTTAACCCACACTGTTAATAGTGCGGGATTATTTAAAATCCCGCTAAATTCGAATCATGAAAGTGTTACTTCATTTTCCTCCAAGCCAGTATAAGTAGTGTAGCTTTCACAATGCATAAATCCAATTTTGCTTCACTTTTCCAAATAACTTCGAAGAGTAGTACCTGAGGTAACACAGTAACAGATTTCATTATATCAGTGAAGATTATCTTATTTTGACAAAACAATTATTAACCTAACTAATAATGATTGATGTTTTAGATATCTTTATAGATGAAGCAATACCGTTTTATTATAATAGAAACCTAATAAAAACAGATTGTAAAACGAACTGGATATAGAAAAACAATTGTTTTAACTGGTTAACTGTCAAAATAACGTTTTAAGGTCAACGTGCTTCAACCAAGCAAAGGATCAACCCAAAACCGAGCAAAACATGTTCATTTCATTTCTTACAACTCTCTAATCGATTGTTGTGCACTTACACTGAACGTAAATTTTTGTATCCAAAGGCTAACACGTGGTGACTTTAAACCAAAGTTTTAAAAACAAATAAAAATCTTTATTGGTATAAAAAGGTAAGTGAAGAAAATGTAAAATACAAATGAAACATGACTATACACAAAACAGCTCATTTCGTTAAAAACTGTGGCCCTAAAAAGGGCCTTTCAAGTCCAAAGAGGTTGGGTTTATCCACCAAAACCGTAGAGAGTGCGGCCTTGACGCTTGAGAGCATAGACAACGTCCATGGCCGTGACAGTCTTCCGCTTGGCGTGCTCAGTGTAAGTGACGGCGTCACGGATCACGTTCTCAAGGAAGACCTTAAGAACACCGCGAGTCTCCTCGTAGATGAGGCCAGAGATACGCTTCACACCACCACGGCGAGCCAGACGACGAATAGCGGGCTTGGTAATACCCTGGATGTTGTCACGCAAAACCTTCCTGTGACGCTTGGCGCCACCCTTTCCGAGACCCTTGCCACCTTTGCCACGTCCAGACATGATGAGTTGAGCGGAGAGATAAGTGTTGTCTAAAGCAAAAACAGACTGAATGTGCTCTCAGTGGCAAACGCCGGTCGCTTTTATACTAGGGCACAGCACCACGAGCGAACTCACCACTCATCGCTCCGCCCCTCAAACAGTGGCGCCAAATTCAAGCGACCCGAGCGCTACTGGTGACGAGCGTCACCGTGAGAAAGCACAACTCTCACTCTCACCCCCTACCGAAGTTTTCAACGGTCATCCTCGCACTCACACTGTAATGAAAACATGAAAATAGTTGCTTACTTTGAGGTTGGCTCTTCCTCTGAGATCTATTATTACATTAAATCTAGAGATCTAAAAAAAACTTCGTGCTTTGGGACCAGAAAAACAATCTCCACTTATACTCTTTACTTTGAAAAATTATCAGTTGCACTTACATCTCTAATTTTAAAATTTACACATTATAGGGTTTTACAACTAAACATTTTTGAGTGGGAAGTCACGGGTTATCTAGGGATACAAATTCATTATAAACCTGAACTTAAATGATTGAGACTAGTAGAAATTGCTTTAATCCACTTTTATTTTTTATTTACAAATTATATTTTTTAAAAATATATCACGTGACACCAGCATAAAAACAATCAGAATCTAGAGATAAACCAAGTTGGAATCGTGGTAGTGAGAATTTGAGACATTTTCTAGGCGATTTTAGAAATCTGCCAAAACAAAGTAAAAACTAAATTGGAGAATACTCCAACCAATCGTGAAGTTTACATATTACATGAACACTTTAAAACTTTAATAGAAATGTTCTCTTAGTTATCGTCTGTTCTACAATTGTCCAAATTAAGCAAAACGATATAATTTACATTAAAACCAAAAAGTCTTTATTTGTATTTAAAGTCAAATATAAAACAAAAAAGTAATACTGAAAGAACAATACTGCACATTTTCGCCACAAATGTGGCCCTGAAAAGGGCCGTTTGTAGGTAGTAGAATGCTTAAGCTTAAGCACGCTCGCCACGGATGCGACGGGCCAGCTGGATATCCTTAGGCATGATAGTAACACGCTTGGCGTGGATGGCGCACAAGTTGGTGTCCTCGAAAAGACCAACCAGGTAGGCCTCAGAAGCCTCTTGGAGAGCCATCACGGCCGAAGATTGGAATCGGAGGTCGGTCTTGAAGTCCTGGGCAATTTCACGCACCAACCGCTGGAAGGGAAGTTTGCGGATGAGCAGCTCGGTGGACTTCTGGTAACGACGGATCTCACGAAGAGCCACGGTACCCGGGCGGTAACGGTGAGGCTTTTTCACTCCACCAGTTGCTGGGGCGGATTTGCGAGCGGCCTTGGTTGCCAACTGCTTGCGCGGGGCCTTGCCACCAGTGGACTTACGAGCGGTCTGCTTGGTACGAGCCATAGCGAGATGAGTTGGTAGAGTTGTGTGAGAGCGAACACGAGTACGACTAAAATGAAGTGCTACAGTTGAGCGCGTCGCTCGCTTTTATACCTGAGCCACCGAGCGAGGCGGGTCGCTAGCCTAGCGCGCCACACACACGCGCCAGTTTTGGCGCCAAAACTAACCAGCTTTATTTACAAGGGACTGAATCAATTCAATTACCTCACTAATTACAAAGCTGGTTGACACAGTCGTCTGAACAAATCATTTAATATACACTCGCTAAGTAATAAATAAACTATAAAAGGAATATAATAATCTTGAACTTGAGATTAGAAACTAGAAAACTTGAAAAAATTCGCATTATATTGAAAAAAATGTCAAACGAACGGTTCTGAGTTCTGCATTCTCGGTATCTTTGTCTAGAATAACGTGTATTAGTTGAGATTAATCCTTAATTTGGTTTGAAAATGCAAATCTTAATTAAAAACAAATTAAACAAAAACACAAAAAATTATTTGTTTGTTATTTTATCAAAACTTTTCCTTTGTTTCTTTCTCTGTTTTCGTTTACTTTTTTGTTGTCTCTTTGTGTTTTGGTTTGATTTGCTTTTCACAACGGTTGTTTTAACTAGGTTCGTGATTGATTGTTGACCATTGTCCTCACTCCATGCATTTCTTTGCACGAACACCAGAGCGAGTGCTAGGTTGAAGAGAATTAGAATCCAAGCGATCCATTTGATGTGATGTTGTTCCAACAATGCTCCTGCCGGTGTCTGTGTTAGCATGGCTTTCAGTAGTTGGATTCTAAAAGCCAGTTTATGGTCAGGCTTCTTCATTTGGTTGGTTTCATTGGCAAAGGCTTCATTTGACACGGTGAATGCTCGGAAGAGGAAGACGAGCAATGAGAAAGCGCTTGCCGTAATGTAAACAGTCCGAGGGAGCATGGATAGTATGTAGAAAAGATCAATCAATTTGGTTCCTTTTTTCTTCAAACTCTTCGGGTTGGCTTCGGTGCTCGAATCTGCCATCACAATCGATGACAGTTCAACCAATGCGAGCAATATCCTCATTACTGATACACAGTCCATTTTGAAACTTTTCCAACGACTTATTTACTATTGCCTAATTACCTGACAAATGAACAACCAAATTAAAATATGCTATATATCGACAAAACACAATCTAATTATTTATTTTTTATTATTTAGGCATATAATCTCTAAATTCAATAACTGAATTTATGTAATTTGTTTCAACTCGCGTAATTCTTAAATAGTTGTAAACAATTTTTAAATGTGTATTTCATTATTTTTTATTTATTACACAACAAAAACACTTTTTTTTATTGAACATTCAAGCCAATCAAACTTTAGTTAAACATACTAAAAAATGCATATAAACAAAAAAACTGTATTACAGCGACATCTATCCATTAAGTATCGAGTTTCAAACCAAAACAAAACTGTTTTGTCCGTTTGACAAAATCTGGCTCATGCGTGGCTGGATCTGACCTGAATTGAATGCCTTCTTGAATTTGTCATAGTCAAATTTGAATTTTATTTAGAAAACAACTCGATATTGTCAAGATAAGCAAGTTATATTATTACAAGTCGTTATTTTATTAATCTTAAAGTTCTTCAATGTTGATTTCAAAAACACTTTATAAGATATTACTTATTTTGGTATATAATATTTTTTTATCTATATATTTACCTAATACTTATGTATTTATTTTAATTTAACATGACTTATAAAGATGTTTGAATATATTATTGTCACTTTACCTCAATTCGTGTGTCGCTTTTTTCAATTGGTCGATATCAAATCACAACTTGTAGTAATTAGAATCTTGGATTTCAAAATAGAAAAAATATGCTAATGTATTAGTGTTTGTGGTGATGCCAAATTAGATGACGAAGTTGAATTATTTTACAGCTATTATTTTTTAAAATGAAATAATGGTCAAGATTTAGCACAAATTATGGATTTGTTCTCACTGGGGTTTATTTTGATTCTAATCGCCTTCACTTTATGGCTGTTTCTCAAATGGCTTGATGAGAAAAATCGACAGGCCGACGTTTTTCGCAATGTTAAATATATAAAATTGCCTAGTGTGATATGAATGTTTCGAAGTCAGATTAAGTTTTTTGGTGCACGCATGACAAAATGTTAAACATCATGATCAGTCATAAAAACACAATGAATCCACCGATTGTCGGGTTAGTTATATCGTGAAATTTGTTTCCATAATTAATTGCTGTTTTGTTTATATTCTAGTTATTAGCAGATTCAATCTTTTAATATTTCATCTTTCATTGAAGATAAACAATACAAGCAATCCTTATTCTCACTTTACGTTTGGCATTGACAACTAAAATCAAATGTAATTATTGTAATAGACTTGTTTGATTCGAGTTTAATATCTTGTTGTTACAGTTATAAATCACAATCAGATGTGTTGCTCTTCCGAGTTGGCTATCCTACTGCTTTTTAAACAAGGATGTTTGCTTGCTACTTTGGTATCAATTTGCTGTCGAAGCAAAATGAAAAGCAGAAACATGTTTAACTATTTTAAATGTGAAAATGCAGTTCTAAACTCGGCAGACTAAAGCAAATACAAAAGACTGTACTTGTGTTATATTAATTACCCAAGTGGCTGTTAGATGCGCGAAAGTTGAATAATATGAAATCAACTTTGCAACGACTTGAAGAGGTGATACTGTTCTCACCAGGAAATTACAACATATGTCTCAATTGCTTCACAGCGGTGATTTTTTTATGGGTCTATTGTGAATACAAGATAAGATCTTCTTGGAACGTCGAACATTGAAAATGCATGATTCGAGACTAGTCTCAGTTCTATGGGAAACGAATTGAAATTAGCTGGTTTCAGTCTTCTCTCTTGCACTACCCTGTGGATTTATCATCACTTAACCTATTTTTTCTCTTTGGCACGGTCCCAATAAGTTACGTGACCCATCGACTGGCTCTGATGGAAACACAATTGATTCTGTTTTACACTTGGTGATTCTACCAACTCTTGATCTGCTCCGCAATAAGATAAGGTACTTAGTTCACTCAGCTCTTCTTTCCTCACTTTATATTTTTAGATTCCTGTGGAATTTTTCTACCAAAGCGGTTTCTTAACTCCGCGCAACATCTTAAAAGTTAACGTTAACGAAAATTGTTAACTACGAACTCGACAGAATTGCAGTAATTTTCGTCTTAATGACTTACAGTTGGAGTTGTGTCGCATCGTTAACATGTTGACACTTTTATTATCACAACGGATTGTAAAAATATATTTAATCCAACTAATAGGTGTGTGCATTGTCGGGCAGAATGAAAAGGGGAAATGATTAAAAACTTACAAAAATATTTTTTTTATTTCAAAGTATTGACTAGATGTTTTTCTTTGTGTCACAATTACTAAGCATAATTTTCAAATAAGTTATCTTCCAAGTAAATAATTTAGTGTAATAGTGTCTATTTCCTTGTAACAGTAATAGTTAACAACTATCATTTGATTATTTAAAAATGTGCGCCAAACTGTAACTATGATCTGATGAATCACAAATAAATCCATACAAGTTATCAACAAACAAATATATACACAAAAGCTATCTATCTCTGTGTTTATCGTAAACTGTGTATAATTGGCAAAAAGTTCTCTGTTTACCACGTCACGCTCGGTGGGTGAATGAGTATCGGCAAGCCCTGTCATGTCTTGCTACAGTTACAGTAATCAATCTCATAAATCTTTACACTTAAATCAACCCACCAATCCGTGAGATCATGACCCACAAAACTCGACACAATCTTACTACCTAACACTGACAGATGTCGCTAGTAGTGTTGCAATCGATGTTCATTTAAAATAAACAGATCATATATGTACTCCCGTGTATCGAGTGCTGTTTCTTCTTTTTTTCATTTCAACATTTTTTCTTTTATTTATTTAACAAATTGTTTACGACTGGAGTTGGGTTTCTCATGATGATAAGTAACCTCAAAAATATTTACTTAGCCAGAGCCGAAGCGTGTTGTGTCACCGCTAGACGATAAGAAAGCAAACAGCGGTGTGGCGGGAAGAGTGCTTTGGTGATAAGTGGTCAGTGGTCAGTGGTCGATGTCGCCCGAAAGCCGAGGGCAAGTCGGCCAAGTGATCCGGGGCTCATCCGCAAACCAATCTCTGGCCAACTGACCCCACACATGCTCTTTCCACTCTCATCCATCAATGTGTGACACACCGAACGTGCTACGGTGAAGCAAAGCCCCATGACCACGACGACGACTCATCCTCTCCTTCCACCATTTGCGACAATCAATTAATTTAAGTCTTAAAGTTTTAATGAAAAACTAACCAAATCGAATTTGGAGTACTTGTGGTACGATAGTTACGATGACCACCAAAATCTATCCGGTATTTTCCCCCCTCAAGATTGTGTATTTGCCTTGCATCATTTGCGGTTCAATTTCTGCTTGACTTGAAACAACAACAAGCCTCATTTGTCTTGCTGTCTGGCTGATATTAATTGATTTTTCTAATTAACTAATTTGTGCACAGGACACGTACATTAGAATCGTTTAGGCTGTTGATGATAATTGTTCTTGGTAGTAGCTGGCAATTGGAAACTATAGACGTCAAGGGCATTGTATTATCTCAATCTCTGGTTCGCAAGTTACTACTGGAGTTAGTCAAAAGAAGTGATCGTGAGAAGCAAAGGCATCAAGCACTGATTTGGCGTGGTGATCCAAGTGAGTGGTTAGAGCTTAAGTTCGATTAGAGTTATCTAACTGTTTCAAGCTTTTTCTATTAGCTTTTGAATCATTCTCAAATGAAGTGAAGGGTGAGAAGTGTCACGGCGCGCCACACACTAATTAAAAAGATTTGCCATAAGCCATCGGACACCACATATGATCGGCGGGGCGGTAAGTAGGAAATACACAGAGGATCGGAGCATCTTAGGCGCCCCACTCGGACAAGGTGTCGCGCTGACCAATCACTGGCGTCACCGACTCATCCGTGACTCTAGCACATCAAATGCAACAGCTCATTTACTAATGGCTCGGTAACTCGATCAGATCTAATTTTAGTTAAAAAAACAAGACACGAAGGAAGAGATCAGGTCCTGTGATAAGCGATGAACAAACAACACAAGGGCGGTGCGAGAGCTGTTAAGCCAAGTTTGGGAGACAAACATCGACTTGGAAGGGAAGACGCCAAATCACTCCAATTAAAACACGCTTTAGTTTAGGTTTGATGAATCGAATCCATTACTAGAGCAGATGTGCGGATCATCTCTCTAGTGCCACTCTTCTTGCTTGGCCCGAGAAAGGTCAAGTGAGGCAAACCAGTTACGCAGAGACACAACAAAACATGCCATCTTGTCTGCTTCATTTTTGCAATTCGATAATTATAACACAATTTAATTTTAAGGATTTTATTATTTATTTAATTTCTTAGTAGTAATAATAAAATTGAGGAAAAAACAAAAGTTTCCTCTAAAGATATTCGGAAAAAATGTTTATATATAGTGATTTATTATAGAAAAAAAGGAGGAAAAAAGAAAATCTCGATCAATTGCGACCAGAAATAATTGCTCGCAAGCTATTGAGAGATGAACAACACTGGCCAAAAATCAACTAGTGTGCTAACAGTTCAAGTAAACACAAGCAACGATCTGGTGGTGTTTCCACACTCTAATAATGGTTCGAGCGCTCTCGGTACGTACTTCATCTTGTATCAGCTAGTTATATATATAAATAATAATAAATAAGGTTATAATAATTAAATGAAAGCAAAAAAAGAGGTGAGATGATGAAGCAGAGTGGTTGGTGTACAAAGAAGGAAATGAAATATAAAAACAATGACTACATGGGAGTGTAGGTGATGGTGGTAGTTGTAGTGGTGTGTGTGTCTGTGTGTTTGCGTGCCGGGCTCGATACCACCGCGAATACTTGGTGTGCGCTATTGGTCAGCCAGCTGAGAACGCCCGCCGGGATAAGTGTCCAGTCCATCCGCGGTGGTATCGCCAGAGGAGAGAGAGAGAGAGAACTTAAGCAACCACAGCTGCCCAACGACATTTGCTGTACTTGCTGTGACTTCCTTTGGTTTTTGTACCGAGAAGGGAGAGACGAGACTGAGATTGACATCATTGTGTTCAAAATCAAATATAAGCTCATTGGGAAATGCTGGTCAGTGTGGATCAATTGGGTGTGTGTGTGCCAAAACAGACGACCAAATGCGCTTCAACAGAATAAAGAGTGGAGTAAAGAAAAGGGGTGGGGCAAGGAGAGAGAGAGACGATATGTCCGCTAGAGTGGTCTTTGGCATTGCACCGTGGCCTGATAGGGTTCAATGGTTGGTCGTGGCATCGAGAAGTGGTTTCACTTGGATCGGTCACTCCTCTACTGTAGTGGCTGCATGATTGGGCGAGTTGGATCGTGCTGACTCGGAGTCGAGGTCAAACTCCTCGTCACGACCCATATTGCTTGAGGTGTCCGAGTTGTACGAATCAGACTGGAAAGACATTTGAGATGAATTGGCGTTCTGTGAGTCGCCGAGGAAAGACTGCATCATTGCTGCCGCTGCGGCCATGTTCGAGTCTGCGTTCAGACTGTTCATCAACGAGCCTGGATTCATATCTTGTTGATCGCCATCTTTGTACCTGGAAAACATTCGACATTGGTCAGAGTGATGAAGGTGGCTCATAACAATTCCACCCAACTTACCACAAACCACGCATCTCTGCTCGTCTGCTCTTCATTAGTTGCTTGTACTCAGAGATACGCAATTTTTTGCCGTCGACAATGCATGTGCGCTTAGGCCTCGGTCGATACCTGTAATCTGGATGTTGTTCCATATGTACCTTGGACAGACGCGACTGCTCTTCGTAATAAGGCTGCTTTTCTGAATTGGTCATCGCTTTCCACCGAGCACCTAGACGAGGCAAAATTAATAATGATCAAGTTTGATCTTCAATGAGTATCAACAAACCTAATATCTTCGATATATTAGAGTTGTGCATATCTGGACAGGCCTTGAGTATTTTGCGTCGCTCGTCTTTGGCCCAGACCATGAATGCATTCATCGGGCGCTTCACATGTGGCTTTCCATCGCCATCCTTTTTGACTTGACGAATAATTTTTGCACCGAGAAGTTTGCCTAAGAAACAAACACCAATTAACATCTAGATCGAAACTTTTGAATGGAACACTTACTTTGGCACGTGACAATAGACTCCACCTTTGGGCTCGAGGATGCTGAGGTAGAGTTGGGCGACCTCTTTTCATTGTTAGAACTAGCGTTCATGCCGCTGAATGCGATCGAACTGTTCTCTTTCTTTGAAGAGTGATTGCTGTTGCCCCCATGATGATGGTTGTTTCCCGAGCTCTCCTTTGATTTAGCATTTGGCTCACTGGGCGAATGGGCGTTGCCGCCACCACCTGGAGCACCACCGGGAAGGTAGAGACTAAGAGCGTCATTGAAAGCTACTGAGTTGGAGGGCGAGTTGGAAGGGGGCACGTTATGCCCAGTATTGCCTGAGTTGCCAAAGAGCGACTCAACCGATCCCGGGTGGAAGGGCAACGAGCCGAACTGCGAGTTGAGCAGCCCTGGCAGACACTTCTCACGGAGATGCTGCACAAAGGCTGGAGGAGCCGAGGGAAGAAGCGAGTTAGGCGTTAGATGTGCGTTTGGAGGTTGTTGGTTGGGCGAATGTTGGGCCAAACCAGCCAGTGCGTTCCAATAGTTGTCAGCCAAGAAGGCTTGCAGCGAGTGTTCATTGTGAGGTAGCGAGAGTGGTGGCATACTGGCCAGGTTCGGGTTCGACGGCGACGAACTGCTCGTGTTGGTAGTGCTGGTCAAAGGAGAGCTTAGCGGTGCACGGTAAGACGTGCTATTTGCTCGGTGCCTCTCTGAAACCATACCACAAATAGTACCATATCCAGCAATCTACTGTTTCACAAGCTTACCTGATTTGGACGAATCGCGAGAGTGTGCCGACTTGGGCTTGGTCAAGTTAAGAGGAGTCACCGTAACGCTGTCCATAGGGGTTTCTACTTCCTCTTCCTTGATTTGTCTAAGAATCAAGAGTAGTCGAATGATGAGAATGGATGCAAAAGTGGTACAAAGAAAGTACACCTACCCATTGTTGGTAACAACATTACCAATGGTACTAGGACCATTGGTAGGCAGATTGCCAGGCGCCAGCGGGAACAGTGGGTTGCTTGGTCCATTGCTTGACGCGGCAGCAGCTGCGGCGGCAGCGGCAAAGTTGGCCAGAGAGTTGCCGTTCAAGAAGGGAGTATTGTTGATGAATGGCGATAATCCATTGAGCAACATCAGCTGGGCAGCCGCCGGTGGTAATGCCGAAGCCGCAGCCATCGCTGCTGTTGCTGGACAAAAGTTCGGGAGTGCGGCGGTAGCCGACAGATAATGACTATTGATACGTTGCTGCGCAATCACAACACAGATGGGAGAGAGAGAAGGGAGAAACGAATAAGTAAAAAAATATATTCCAATCATAACGCGCGCATATATACGTGGGATATGTAATAAATTTTATGAAGCACCAAATTGCAAGCGTACCTGTAGGTCGGAGATTTTTTGCTGTTGCTCAAGAATCTGTTCCTTTTGTTTCCTCGCCAGTGCATCCTCCTGCAGAGGGAGAAAGAGATTAGCGATAGTTCCATTTAGAGATAAAACTTTTTCAATTTAGCCGGCCACAAGATAGATGGGCACGCGGCGGGAGTAAGCGACACTGATCGCACGAGAGTAGCAATGGCCAGTGTCATCAAGCCTCCCTCCCAGGCTTCCCCTCAGTGCCAATAATTCAAATTAAACACACATACACATACATACTCATTCCGACAAAAAAATGATTTAAACCTAGCCCCTGTGCCACTGCCAAAAGTAACAAATTAAAATAATTTATATGAAATAAAATAGAAAGAAACAGATGCTGAAAGTTGCCATGCGGTACGGATAGTTAGCAGCCACAGCCAGCAACCACTAGAAAATGACATGAAGAAATAAATAGAAAGTAGATAGATAAATTATTAAAATAAACTAACTTGTTTGGCGCGAGGTGATTTAAGCCACTTTGTCACACGCACCGAGTTGAAGGCTGGCAGTGTGGCGTGGCACTTGGTGGATTGCCGACCGGACTAAGTCGAGTTCGGAGAAGTGTGCATTAGCACTAGAACACCGTCCAATTAGAGTCCCAATGCCAGTTGGAGTGGGTCGCCACACTGCACACGGTGACCATTGGACTTGGAGGTTCATAAATCGACTCGATCACCTCTCTCCAACTCATTTCAACTCGCTCTGATTTGCGCGATGCTATCCCCAAAGCCCTATCAAGATGGCCTATCAAGATCACTGGAGCTCTAATAAATCGAGTACCAATTTGAATATATTCCAAATGTTGAGAATGGAAGTAGTATGGCGAGTCTCTGTGTGTTCAAATAAATCAAACAAATGGACATAAATCGGGGAGAGCGAGATTGAATTGAGATCAACTCTCAGAGTTTGGGGCCCGAGTGCGATCGGCGAGATCATAACTCATCGAGCTACTCGAGACAACAATCGAAGGAACTGCGGGCTTGTGCGCAGTGATGGCGCGCGACCAAAGGGGAGGCAAACGGGCGAGAACTAGAATAGCGAATCGGTTTCACTAAGCGAAAGTGCCACCAGCTTAGTCAGTGCACTGCTGCTGCGGTTGCCAGACAGAGGAATGATTCTGACGCCCGACTCTGGCAAGCCATAAATCAGTGTGCTCCGCGTTATTCTCCTCGCGGCCGAGCCTCTCACAGCGAAAGTTCCTCAGTACTCACTATCTTTCTCAGTGCGAGACAGCACAAATGACAACAAACTCCCTGATTGTCAATTTAATTGACATCTTTCGAACTTCTTCGGAGCAAACTCAAATTCGCAATTCAAATTTGCTACTGCCGGCATCGTCGTTGTCAGGCGCAATTGTCATCGATTGCTTCGCGACGCCCGTTTCGCTAGTGCCTGCTCGACTGTGGTGTCAGTGGCGACATTGGGACTCGAGCTCAAGTCGAGTCACCATTGATCGTAAATCGATAAGTGATATTAGCATAAATCACGCCCGTCGAACAACACAATCGTATTGAAACCAATTGAGGGTTGACTAGTAGAGATGAGCTACTCAGTCTAGAGAAATGAGGGCTTGTCCTAAGAAAAACAAGACAGGAACAAACGACAGACACAAAAGATGTGAGCCTTTTCTCACTCTCTGGCTGGTACTTGCTCATTAGCAATAATGCCACTGCACGAGAGAATGGCAGAGAACACAATAAATCTAAATCGAGCACACAGACAGCCAGACAGGCCGAAGTGGCAGAGAGAAAATCCAGAGAGAATCCAGGGTGCTGGCTTGTGCACTATTGAGCGCGCCGGTCCGCGAAGAATGGATTCTATTTTCTCAATGGTGCCGCCGTTAGTTCTGCAGTGGCGAGAGTGACGCCAGTGCTGGTTCTCGCGACAATGGCGCGTCACTGCAACTAGTCAAGTTGGCTTGCCTTCATTGCTTCCTCTATCCTCTATTCTTATAGTCCGTGGTGGCTCCGGGAGCGGTAAGCATTCGCCCAGTGCAACACAATAGAGAGGCGGCCCTCGATCGAGACACGAAGAGCGCGCAACCAGCCTATTGTTCTATATAACAATCCTCGATTCCTCAGTGCGCGCCCGACTACAATGCACGAGGCGTGAGGCGGTAAAGGTTACCGTGATGGCTTTTTCCATGTGATACAGCCTACTGTTTGAACTTGTTGTAAAGACCCCAGCTCTTTAAGGAAGATATTGAATTATTGTTGTAGTTGTTGAAACCGTGTTGGCTTATCACCAAATGTCACTCCTCTCCAATGTACACCAGCGTAGGTATTTATGGGTATGAAAAGCACAACAGGAGAGAGTTATTGAAATGAATTTTGCATTTTTCCTAAATATATTTCTCGATATTGTGAAAATCTAAGGTCGTAATAATCCTTTTTCATTGTAGTTCTCAAATCAGGTAGATTAGATCGCAGTGAACTGTGTAACTGCAAATGCTACCTGGAAGCTAGACACTTACCGATGCATGCTGCTGTTGCTGGTACACCAGTTTCTGTCGGAACATTTGAAGCTGATCAATTAGAGAGGACAACTGCTGTTCCGCTTCCTCTGCGCTAAGATTGTCGCCGGCAAGCCCTGCGCCAGCGTTGGTAAATGAGGTGAAGTTGGAAAGTGCGCTCAGGTCGAATGGAAAGTTCGCAAGTGATACATCATGGCGCATCTTGGTAGTGCCATTAAGCATCTTTTCATCGCCATCCTCGCTTTTCACCGATTTGGCATCAGAATCGCCACCCATCTGGTGATGAGTGACTTTGTTCAGTCGTTTAAGCACCTCGTCCATCGTGGACCGTTTGGCGAGAGCCTTGGCCTCGCGTCGTGAGTTGCCGTTTCCCAGACGACGATGTGAGTTCACCGCGTTGACGAGATCATCACTGAGCGAGAGGTGACCATTCTTGGCACCGGATCGTTCCGAAATGAAACGAGACTTGTGTGATTGGAGTTGCTCATCATCTTCGCTAGAATCATGATGGGCAGACTCATCGAGACCATCATCATCTTCATCCACGTCGTCATCATCGTCGCTGCGGAGTCGCTTGCGGCGAGAAACGAAGGCTAACTCATCGGCTCGTGAACAATGATTCACGCCTGTTGATGAGGTATAGCTGGACTTGACACTCTGTCCTCCCGGTGACGATTGACCGCCATGCTGAGGGGTCTGTTCGGTGTCTGAGTCGCCCTCTACCGAGTCACTCGGCAAGGCCACGTTCGCCAATGCCATTCTCGAGGAAAGTATTCGCGATGCGTCAGCGAAAAAGTGCGGTGGCTGTAGGCTCATGCCAAATATCATGGAGAAGAGATGAGGTTGGGGTCAGAGGGTGGCACTAGCCAAACTGATGAAACCACGACGCCGACCAGAAACTGTGGGCGAGAAAAAAACAAAATGAATGAGACAACTCAAAATGGGTAACTAGACGGCACCGTGTCCAGCTTGATGGCACACGTCAGTGGTCTCAGTCTCGGGACTGGCCTATACAAAGACACTGGTGCGGCTAGCAACTGCCAAGCAGGTCGCAACTCTCTGTCTGTCTGCTAATTGGCGGCTAATTGCCCACAGACAAAGGCAAGCGACATGGGCAGACAGTGAAAGCGAGACAAAGTACAAGACAAGCAGCACGTTCTTCGAGTAAAACCAGCCACTGTTTGTCGGTTGGCTCGTGAGCGTGCACTGTCTGTAATAGTTGGCGCTAGGTGAGACACAAGGAATTCCATCTGTCCATGTGCCAATCGATGCACTAGCACACAGTGACACACTCAACTCATTGTGCTACTCACACAATGCACCACCTATAAGTCCAGATGCAATAAACACCAACATTTGTGATTGAAATCACACACACACGCCGTGTGGTCACTTCGAAGAATCACGCGCGCGCGTCACCGATTGGTCACAGTGGCACAATGCACTCAATCTGCGCATTTGGATTGCTATCAATTAGTCGACAGCTCTGGAACGCCGTATGTCAGTTCTACTCGTAGCTACTAGTTTGGCGGGCCTGGAAAACTAAAAAGTGACCGAGAATTGCCGACTAAGCAAAGCTAACATGATTTGCCACTCAACCCTCGCACAATAAATAGCATAATCCATCACCAAACTGATGTATCTCATGCTACAGAGACGATCACAGTGTCACCAAGCGCGATTCACGCTTGGAGATCATTACAGTTGAAGATGCGTGCCCCTTTTCGTCAATTCTCGCTTCATTAAAGTTAAGAATGGTGCATAAGACAATCGAAAAAAAGCTCGCATTGCAACCAAGCAAGCGTCCGGTAAGTCCCTCTGGTTTATTGTTGGCTGTGGCAATGAATCGTCAACGGACGAGTGAGTGAGTAAATTCACTTCCCAGTGGGCTAAAAATAATCCATCCTGCTGTGAGTGCTCTATGTCCACATCTGTTTCTCCCCGAAGTGACTCGAGAGCACTGACAGTCAGGACTGGAGACCTTCAAGAGAAGGCTCGTTAAGATCGCACCGAGATCGGATTGAGAGACAAATGACTCAATTGTCTCAGGCGGATTAGTGCAAAGAGAACTGTGGTGGGTCCAGTGCGTGCGCGCAAGTAGTCCAAGTCGCAAGTGATGACACCAGTCACTCAGCACAACCCACCGAGACTCTAAGCATCGCCGCGGGCCTTCAAGCCCACTAAGACAATCGCTGAAGCCACTAGATTAGTCACACGGCAAAAACGAAGAAAACAATCACGAGTCACAATGGAGAGAGGGTCATGTCAGTGAAAGTCATTGCATTGGTCCTCTAATGACATTCCATAAATAACGAGACATATACCAAATGCTCGCCGAGTGAGGCGACAGTAGCATCGCTCATAAGTTAAATAATGATACGTCGCCTGTCTGTTTGTGTCTTATGCATTGTTGTTCTGTGCCAAACAGTCTATCTCGGCTAGCAGGATAATAACGCGAGCGCAGCATGGGCTCACATTCGGTGCATTAGGAGACAATCTCCAGTGAAGAAACTTGCAACAAGGTAAAACCTTGTCCTGTGCGGTAGCGCTGTGTGCAACCAAGCTTGTAAATCTGCCGAATCAGAAGGCCATAAAACAAGGCTTGAAAAGAAATTTATGAAAATTAACGCACATGCAAGTTTTGTGGAAAACAATCTAGTTAGAGCAGCGTAACAGTGATGATAAAGTTGGACATCATAAATTCTAGTGCCAATCGATGTAAAGTGCGCACCTGACAAATTGAATTGAGTCGTCGTCAGTGGTAGTGCGAGGGCAGTGAGCAAGAAGTCAGCGGTGTGACAGTGCCGCCGGACAAGTTGCTCAGCAAGCTCTTCTAGGACCTGGTTGCCTCGGCACGGCACAGATTAGTTCTACCGCGAGATGTCCACTCAGGCCAGGGATGATAATCGAGCACAATTTACGGCCGCCACGGTAGGAGAGCGAACTAAGCACGGCTTGCAACACACTAACTACATAATAACAAATCAACGACCAAGCAAAGTTGGTTCAATACTAATACTCGATAATGGTGCGAGCGCGCCTCGCCAAACAATTAGGTGGATCTGCCGACAGAGCCAATGCTCGAGTGATGCAAATTGCTGATACTTGACTTTTTGAAAATGTCCTCATTGCCATCAAAGTGATAGCATCGCACTTTGAATCCCTCAGTAGGTTTGCAAATCCATTTCGATCTAAGTGTCGATGCCCAAGTGCAGGCGATAATCGACAGTGTGAACCAATAAAACAGTGCTCGGTCACCAGATTAGTGGTGATAAAGTGGCTCAAAACAATAGAGCGACAAGTGTGTCCGGATAGTGCTGGCTTTCCTGCTGATAAGTCGCCCGATGACACCACACGATAACTGAACTGTCTCGGCGGTGATCGATGCGCGCAGTCGAGTCCGGTGTGTGATGTGCTAACGGACAGTGATCTGTCTCTCTCAGACTCCATTAACACACTGATGATGACTCCCTTCGATGCTCATCAATCGCGGCGAACAATTAAGTCGTCGATGGCGACAAGTGGCACAACCAGCAAGTGCGATTAGTGTCCGACAAGTGCAGGGAAGAGAAGTGAAGCTGATGCCAGCTCGAACTGCGTGGATGGATCAGTGTGAGCCAGTGAGAACCAAACATCGATCTGCATGCCATTGCTGTCGTGCGCCAGACAATAAGTCGAGCTGGGCTTAATTATGCTAATCGAGCTTGAGAATAACCGCCATGGTGCGCTCTTGTCCGATCGATCGAAGATGGCGGTTGGAGCAAATTGAACCAGATTTCATTGCACATTCTCGCCGCGCGAGCTAATGATAATGGTCGCGACGACTTATAAAGATGGCTCGAATATAAATGAGCTCAGCCAACTGGGAGCCTGGCAACCATGCAAAAGGCTAAAAATAAACAGAACCAACACAATGGCCGCGATTGGTGGCGATCAATTAGTTGGCAGAGTCATCTCGTCGAGCTGACTCATGTAGAGCTTGGGTCTGGTGCTCGAATGATTAATCTGTGGCGCAGCCATTAGTGCGCGCGATGCCACTGACCGGCGCGCAACAGATGACAATAGGTGCTGCTGGTGCAGCCGCGATGCGCACACTGATCGGGCCGCCAATTAGTGAGCCGGCTACTGAGCTCGCTGATCAGCTCTTGCCCTGCAAAACCTACGCTTAGCTCCAATGCTGGGAATAATAGACGATCATCAGCCAGCCTGGTAATGCAGCTCAGCCAAGGCATCATAATAGCTAGCAAGATAATGAAGATCGAACAATCGAAGACAAGAGCCGACCGGCGACCGACCAGGAAAGTCTGCCCTGCAGGTTCGAGCGCGTTCTGACTGATGATAAATTCAAATTATCGACTCATTATGAACATTGCCAGTCTCACAATGATGCCTCGGGTTGCAATTTGCTAGAATGTCATCGAAATCTACGATAAACAATTAGTCAGTTTGATCCCGGTTTAGACAATGTGTAGTCATAAATACTAAAGACCAAAAAATACTATAGAACAAAGTAAAATTGTTCGTCATAGAATGAGCAGGCGCGTACGAGGCAAATGCCCAAAACACGATCAGTGATCAATCGGTCGTGCTAATTGAAATAGCAGAACCCATCAAACGGTCTGTTCACCCTTTCGACCATTGGTGCTGTGGCAGAGACGAGGGGGCTGATTTGAATGGCAGCTTCGCGCCCACGCATAGGGCACTGCGCGCAATGACGCCCGCCGTGACGCCGAACAACGACGAGCGAGACCGGTGTTGGCCAGAAAGCACTATTTTAGCCAAGTTTAGGCAAAATCGATCGATCGGCCGTAGCCACAGCGAGTTAGACCATCCATTGACCTGTTGGCGGGAAGAGCCAAATTGAATGTGCTCGCGCCAAACACGAGTGATTAGTTCGTTGATTAATGGCCACACTGGACAATGGAGACAAGACATAGTTCTGATCGACTGGTCGGTCAGTAGCGAAGGAGATTGATTGAAAACACCGCTATTGCGCTGGATCGATGGCGAGCCAAGCGATAATCGCCATAATCACATCAACGCTAATCCAGACTCCATTCTACGCGATCACAATGCGATCGGCACAATCGCCGTGCCGGACACTGAAGAGCTTGCTTCAAATTTGTAGCACATAATGGGCAGGGAGAACAGCATTCAGTCGAAGTGAACAAGTCAAAGAAAGGAAGCAAAAGGCGCCGATAGTCCCAGTCGGGCTGAGTAATTAAAACGTTTGGATGGCCCCCGTAGGGCTATGTCCAGAGGTCAGAGTATGGCGAGAAGTGGACACCAGCACGGCGATGGCAATCGTGCCAGCTTGTGCAAACAGACCGGGGGCGAGCGCACTACCGGCGTTACACGTCCACCCCAACTTTCACTATTCTGCTTCACTTCCTACACACCGATTGTGCATTGTAAGCCAACTGTCATCAGTATACACAGACAATTTAAGTGGCAAGGTCACATTTTGCACAACACACTCGCACACATTTTTCTAGGTCCACACTCTTTGTACACCAGATCTGTCCAAGATAACGCATCGCCGTTAGAAAACGCCTCCGACAGTTTTCCTCAGCCTACAAGCAATAACTAGAGAAATTTCAACTATTTGTTTTTATTTTCTGCACTTACAAGTGAGAGTGAAGTGTCGAATGATTGAAAGTGCATCAATGTCTGTTTTCGGGGTCAATTTGAGTCAGTGACAAGAGAATACTAGAGAACTCTGATTTTTCCTCTCGTTACCCGAGCCAACACAAACAAAACAGTCCGACAGACAAAAGGCATGCATGGGGTGGGGGGAAAGCAATGGTAGTGGAGACTAGTGCCGTGCGGCATTTGGCACCAAACATGCCGAAGATGGCCTGAGACGGGAAATGGTAATTAGCCAGCACATACACACCAAGACAAGCAGCAAACCTACTAACCAGTTGGAGTAGATTCACTGTCGGCTTGTGACTCGCTTCCACCATCAGTCACGCCGCACTGTATTGTCTCCGTACGCCCATAGCAGCCCAAAATATCATATGGGCACAATTAGAATAATTGTTTTATGATATGAATGCATATGAGACATGATGACACGAGAGATGGCATTCTGCGCGCGTGTGCCTTCACTTCATTTCTCGGCCGTGCTAAAATGTTGCTGATTCGCACAGATGCGACCGCACAAAGTGGCACATGCTAGACAGTACACTCTCGGGGCGCGAGTTGTGGGTCCTATTCACTTGGATCTAATTTCATCGCCACTTCTCTACTTAATCGTATGTGTGTGTAGAACACAATTGCCATCGCTAGAGATTAACCGTTAGAGCAGCAAAATCATCGTGGCTAAGCGAACCCGAGATCTACCGAAAAGCTACGAAAGACAGCCCTTATGTTCATCATCATTAGAGTTTAATTACACTCACCCGCATGTGTAATTCAATTAAGACACCAAAGAGGAGTCGCGAGCTGAGGCAGATTGACTGGGAACACGCCAAGAAATGTACTGATGACCACCACTCACGGTGAGATTGTCACTTTCACAGAAAGCTTAATGTTGCCATTACCCAGATGATCTTTCGGTGCGAGTTGAGGCTCAAATGAGCGTCGTCAAAATTTATCCCTTAGAATAGCGGGCAAAGTCATACTGAATGCCTACTGGTGTGGCACTCACCATGGCACAATCTGTTTGTCAACACCGACTTACCCTGCACTATCGTCTAAGACAATGGTGGCACACATCGCAGAGATACGTGTACTCGCTGTCTTGTTTGTGTGGAAAAATTTCAGTTACAAAACCCTGTTGTTTTCATTATCACTGTGTGAGTGATAAAAGATCCAAGAACAACAGAGTTGATGATACACTTTTCCCCATACAATCAACCACTGTTTTATAAGTACTTTTCGAAATAATAGAAACTGAGTTAGTCACTGGGTATTAAACAACAGATAGACAAGTGTCTTGTCATGTTGAAGCTTGATGCTTTCGGACTCATCACAAGTGAGCGACATCTTGTTTGCTCTTGACAGAACTTAGTAAACTCGCTCTCTCCCTCTCTTACCACTTACATCAAGAGCGAGTATTAGACTAATTTGCATTTGACCACTACTCGACTCTGATGATTGAAACCGAATCGAGTCCAATCGGTTTGGACGGGAGACCAGCAATCGTTCGTCTAATCCAAGTTGAGAAAGAGAGAAAAGGCAGTCTGACAGTAGTCGGGTGCCACTGACGAGCTGCCAGTCTGTTTGCAGTGCGGCACCAGGACGTGCCACTGACCACTGCCAACTGCAGACAATGGCTAGTGCACTATGTGCTACTCGATGAGCTGGGTAATCCAGCAAGCATGCAGCAACAAGCAAAGACAAAGCAGACTTCGCAGTGAGCAAACGAGCAAATCGAGTGAACGGTTGAACAAACTGCCAGATTAAGCCATATTAACCGTAATGCAAACAGTGGTGAGAGTTAGGGCTGAGGGGCTGAGCGCAGATTGGCAACAAATTGCATGCTGAGTGGATCAACAAAACAAACAGTGCGAGGAAACATTTTGACAGTGTGCAGATTAAGACAATGCCACTACACGACGACCGGAGAAGCAAACAGACACGCGCTCGGCGTGCTCACACTAGACAATGCCCAATGCTAATCAGGCGCCAACAGACCGCGCGAGCCGCCGGCCAACAATCGCAAGACATTGACGCACCATCCACTGAGAAAGGCATCGCTCTCGGCACCGAGCATTGTCCTGCCACCGAGCATTCTCGATGCCGACACCACTATCCATTATCTATTCGACAAAGCCACAGAATCGCGCACACAAGTTTGAAGACGAGGCACCGAATCAGCGAGACAAAGCAAATAAATTCATCACTGCACATAAGCACAGCATGGTGTGAATCTCATCGCACGACAGATCACTTGATCGGGCATTGTATTGAAATCAACTTATTATCACTAGTAGCAGTGGCAAAGTTGCCTTCGCCACCACCACCATGCACTGCACTGAATCAGGTCGTTTGCCACAAGAAAGTTTGGCATTGAGGAAAAGTACACCCAATCGAGTGCAGATCCAGTGAATAGAACAATGGCGTTCATTGAGTCTATGGATCACAACGAGAACTCCTAGAAATCGACGTTAATCGTTTCTGCGAACTTTCTCGTGTAATGATTGTAAAAAAAGATCAAACGGTACGGGACAAAGCAATATTAATTGATATAATTAATAATTCGACTTCTTAGATTGAGTGGGGAGATTTTAGTGGTGATTTGGGCAAAGGATTAGGGATCAGTGTCAATGACAGTACTAAGTGTGGTACCAAGAAGACAACGCAACCGAGCGCAACCAATCAGCTCACTGGACTGATTAATGCCGATGCCCACACATAGAAAAGGCTAATCGCCAGATGACGAATCAGATAGACAAGTTGCCAGCACAACAAAGCACATATCAGAGGTATAAAGTCAGACGAATAAACACTAGAAATCGGTAAAGAGAAGGTAAATACGTAAATTAATTGAACCACCGGCGCGGCAAAAATATGTAAAGTTACGTGCCGGTCAGTCGTCTCTTTTCAATGATAAATTGGCCTTCCATCTGGCCATATCATCGTCGTGTCCTATCATGTCATGTCTCTTCGTGAACAGACACAAAAGCTCGCTCCAAAAGATGGCAAATAGACACGAGAGGGATGGTCGGTCGGAGAAGGGCGAGCGAGACACAAATCTCCTATGATTAATTGAATCCAATTGAATAATCAGCAAAACCATCAGCTGCTAAAGAATCAGCGGAGACAGGCTCCAATGGCAAAAATTCTAGTCAACAAGACAAGGTCGTGCAAGCGAGTCATGTGAGGTTGGTATCAGATGTCATCCTAGCTTGTTGGGTGGACAAGATCGATTCTCGAAAAACTCGAGTCCGCACTTGGTCGCCTTTGCATTTCATTTTTTGCGATGATAATAGCCTGTCGATTCGAGACCCCGATTCGGATGTTAATTAATCGAACTGGACAGGAGAGACACGAAGTAGCGCTTGGTGTTATCGGCCACCACCACCACCACTTGCTGGTTATGGTTATCAGTGGCGCCAGTGGCCAGGTACCATAGACAAGCCGCTCAGGAGCAAACTCGCCATCACCAGGGCGTGGAGGGACAATCGTGACATGTGAGCGCCCTCTCTGGCCTCACGCCGACGCAATGCTAGTGGTTCCCTGGAAAAGCTTTGCTAATGAGTTAATTGTTTGTGCAACTAGGTCTGGCTGGTGAGTTGGGAGCGCATCGGTGATGAGAGTGGGCCCACCACTACGCGCGCCCGCCTAGCATTGTGCCCGCTTGATGGCGAATATATGATCTATTCGCAGGCACTAGTGGTCAACTTCGTGATCTCAAACCTGGTCTCGCTTTGCAGACAGATTTTGAATTAAACAATTCAAGCTAGCATTCACTGATATTTGATGCACCAGTGATGCATGTGTGCGTTGGTTGCATTGTCCGCTTTGCTATGAGAGTGGTGCCACTGAAGTAAGCCACTACCACCAACGCCATACTTTCTACAGTGATTATCGCAACGCATCCGACCGAGTCACTGTCGATGACGAATTAGGTTTGTCAACCAAGCTGGCCGCAGGCGGACAGATTAGATTAGGGCCACGCTCGCACACAATTGCCAGTGCACTGGTCTCTATGCTCACTATTGCTGCTAATGTCTGCAATTGGCGCGCCAGCAGCAGAAGCACAATTGACCTTACCCGGCAATAGAAGAGAAGAGCCACCTAATGACACTATTCAACTCAAAAGTGATTCGGAGTAATTCTGTAGTAGCATAGTGGCTGTGGGCGACGATAAGCAACGGGCAGAACCGCGATCAATCGATCGGTTAGTAAAGGCTAGCAAATTGCGGCTGGCGCGCGCGGTAGGAATCGATCGGCACTCACTTCAGAAAGCAAACAAACGATCTTTGAGGCGCTCAACTCACTAATTCGATTCTCTTTCTGTGTAAATCTCCTTCGCGCCAAGTGTTGTCACTAATGACCATCGCCACATTGGGAAGACTGTGTCATGCCGACGGAACAATCTGGCTAGTCGGCCTCGTTGAGCTCAAAGGCGTATAGCGAGTGTCCGAATGGCAGTGCTGGAGACGGCGCCACAGAGACAATCGGACGCACGGCGATTTGAATTAATCATCATCGAGATGCTCAATGACTCTAGTGGTGCACTGACACCAGTCGCACAGCCCTATCTTAATCCATTGTGAGCAATTGATTGTAATTCAAACAATGTAGCAGCCAGTGATTCTGGGCGAGCAAAATGCCTGGCAGCATCAATCAGTGGCCATTAAAACAAAAGGCATAAACAGAAAGCGATCGAGCGAGTTGGCTGCCACAAGTGATGCGCGTTCGGACGGTCCACACTGGATTAGTAGTAGCGAGATGCTTGGATAATTGGACTGCACTGGCCGTGTGCCACCACACTAGCCACCGGTGGTGGATCGGCAGGCCGCCAGTGAATTGCTAATGAACAATCACTGAGACTGGCAATCGAAGGGACCAATTGTGTCTGATGTGTTGCCAAGCATCTGTGCGATAGGCTTGGCCTTTCTCACCGATGCGCCAACCACTAATCAAGCATCATCAGAGTGGCACTGCCCGGTAGCCACACACACCGACAGTGGCACGAGTGCGCCACCATTGTCTTGCCTGGGCTCGACTTCACCCGAATCCATCATCGACTTTGATCGATGATAATTGCCCTCCAGTGTAAACACATCTCTAGCTGGTGGGATGTCACTGGCGGGTGCCCATCGCCTAACGGTGCTTAAGCCACCGATGGCCACTGGCGATTAAACGCTTCCGATCGCTTTGGTGTCGAGGCTAATCATAGTGGACAGACTCGCGCCAGGTCTGGTTGCACCGAGAAGACTGATTAGCACATTTTTGAGATTAACTCAAACCAATTGGGGTCGGTTAGTGGTGCCGAGTGCCAGAGATCAACACACCGAGTGTTCGGTGCCAGGTTTGACCTGCGGGTGGCGCTTCGACGGGTAGATTTCCGTTCGCAGCTTGCTATATTTGGAGAGCAATGCTGCGCGAGTTAACCAAGCATTAGAGCGATTAGCAAGTGCAACTTTAAAATAAGCTACTAATTGGGAATGGATTGAGGGAATCATTGGCACGATACTGGGTGCGTAAGCCAATTGATGCTGGTGTCACTCTGCCACCGCGGAACAATTGGCGCCACTGTGTACTGCACCAGTTGAATGACTGAGATTGATTGTGCTTGATCTCTCTCTCTCTCTCTCTTTCACTTTATCCTGCCAACCGGTAATGAACTGCACGTGGCTGCACCAGAATCTTTGCCATCTAACACGGTGAAGTTTACCAGGAGCATCCATCATCAGATGGCTCGGTGCGGCACGGGTGTGGCTCGCAAAGCTAATGGTTTCGGCACCACCTCGACGGGCGTTCAAAAAAGGCGGGACAGTCCATTGAATTCGATAGCAAAAACCTGCGCCCGTATGTGACAAAATTTTTTCGGGCCTACTGGGTTTTATTACATAGACCATTACCGGTAACGCCGTTTTTTGCGTTAAATTAAATGGACCATGTGCTTAACTAATCCGAATTTCGATGTTTGAATTGCAAACCACCGAAGGTATTTAAGAAAGTTGTCTTCCATGCAAAGCATATATTTCTAAGAACTACAGTATTCCCCAAGATATCCGAAATAATGAATGTTGAAGGTGGTTGGATAAAGAAAAAGTTCGGATATTAGAAGTTTGAGATAAGAGCTTCTAAATTGACCTTTGATCACAAAATCACCAAAAACTTTGAATATGACTCAAATTTTGTTTATTGATAATAAACTTGTTCTAATGAATGTTTGAATTTTGAACTTAAATTTTAACAAAATTTAAAAATTCGTGCCTTGCTAATCAGGAGCATTATATCGTATCTCTATCGTTAAGTCCCGTGTTCACCATATGCGGAATGCAACGCGCAGAGATATAAAATATATATATATTAAGACTGTTTCAAATTATCAATGACAGAGAAAAATCTAGGTAAAATCAGGTTGATTTTTCGCCCACCAGGGGGTCATTTATCTAACCATACAAACTACATACAAACAAACTAACCATTATCGCCAACCTCCCAATGTCATTACATTTAAAACAAAGAGAACCCAAAAGTGATGCTGTCGAAAAAACAAACATTTTCTTAGATAATGATCAATCAAAGAATTCAAATCGACTACAAACTAAATATTATACACAAGAACAATTTAAAATTATCATGAAAACACAAAACAAATTAAGCAAGAGCATCAACTGATGGGAGATTTGTAAAGGGTGGAGGAACAAAGGCATCATAAAGATGCCGATGCTAATGAAAGCAATCCTCTCTTCGATGACCATGTAAATAAAAAAGAGGCATGAACAATTGGATAGGAAAGAGAGAGAGAGTTCCCATATTAAATTGGACGGTACGTGAAGGGAAAAAGAAACTGCGAGCAAGAGGTGACAAGAAAGTAGTGCCAACGGGGAAACAATACCACATCATTCCCGTGTGCTCTTGGGTTATTAATAGCACAAGTTGATCATATTTTTAAGTGATTGTGTTTTATATAAAGATCTCTGACGACAACCGATTAGGTAGTGTTTTAACGTGAACCTAATTATAGCCAACTGATGATGACAAGCGAGCAAGGCCACATGAGAAAAGAAAGTTGGAAGTTGGGAGAGTCATGGTGAAGGCGAACAGAACACCTACCGGAAAGAGTTGAAGGGGAGAGAGATGAGCGTGTTGATGGCCAATGGTGGCTCACCTGGAATTAAAGATGGTCGATTAGAGTGACACTGAGGTGAAGAGTAGAGTAGATGGCGGCAAAGAACACTTTGCACACACAAAAATATATATACACACACACACGCACCAGAGACTAGTGACACTGTGACACCGAGCACCACATGTTGAATGAATTGGGTGAGGAGGGTTTGGCGTCACTGACAGTGTGACGAGACACGATCACTGAACAATGGTGTGTTGGAGTGGCGCGTCAAGTGACTAAGTACACCACGGACAAGTGTAGTGCGGCTCGAGGATGGTGCCAGTACGAAGTGCACCGCGCCAGTGCTCAGAGTCGACTGCCGAGCGGAGTGGTGTGTCGAGGGACGAGCGCGCAACCGGCACTCACTCCGAATTGCCTCTCTTTCTCTCTCCTTGCTTCACTTCACTCACCCACCCGGAGCGAGAATTTGTCTCTTTCCTCTCGCCTGCTTCTCAGCTAGTGTTGGGTCTCTGCGAGCGCATCACCACCACTACACCGATGATCGGTGGCCTATATGACGCTCATGCATCAGACCGCCTCCCAGAAGTGTGGTAGTGGTTCATCGGACTCTGCCATACTTTGTCACGCATACACAGAGTGCAACCAAGGTCCGGCATCCTAGTTAACCCGATTTAGAGAACCCATACTTTGTTCCAAGCCCATGGTGTGAGGGTTCAGTGGGGAGGTGGGTTCTCCATGGAATTTCTAAAGTGTAGCTTGCACACACTATGGTGGTGCATTGCACGAGCGAACTCGAGGAGGGTAGCATGAGGCGACCTTCATGAACCGGTTGACACAGTTGCCTGCTGAAGTGGAACGATAATTTTGTGGTTGAGAGCGGTGGAAGTGCGCGATGATCACTGGCTGCAGCGACTTGTTATTGCTGCGCCCACCAATATCTCCGAGCGATTCAATCGATGAGACCACCGTTGACAATGCCACTGCGGGTGCGCCTCACCCATTCACAACATCTCTATGGATCGCCCACGCACAGCTCTCTCAAAGTGAACTGCGGCACAACTATTGGGCTACTCAATGACAGAAAGAGACAGAAGTAGGGTTAGGTTATTGGGAAACAGAACGAGAAAAATGTGTTAAGTTATTGGAGGATAGAGAGAGACAGAGAGATTTGGGTAAAAGAATTTGGGTTTTTCGGGTTTTAAAATGGGTTAACATTTTTCATTTGTGTATGGGTTGGGTTAAATTTTGAGCCAATTTTCCTTCTTGCTACTCATAGACAGTGTCACCAGTTCACCAACAGGTGAGAGTTGACCTCAACTAACACGTAATAACTTTGGGCTAGTTAACTTCCCAAAAACCATCATGTGTTACCGGATGGATCAGATGAACCACTGTCATGTGATTTAGTGTGTGCTGTCGGCGTCGCCAGAGTGGCACAGAGAGTGCAATCGCGCGCCCGATCTGTTTTGGTCGATCCCCGAGCCAACACTTCTCGGGTGATGATAGCGTGCTCTATGCATCGTTCGGTGAGAGGGAGTGGGGCAATGAGTGATCGCAAGACAACAACACAACGGCGACGTGGATTGGGAAGACTAGAAAATAATATAAAGATGGCATTCAATTGGCGCGCGCATGAACTCTAGTTCAAGTGAATGCAAGCAAGCCAAATGAATGCCGCAGCAGCAATAACAATCATGAGCCAGTGAACGCTACAGAAAGCGATAAGTGACGAGCACTGAAAGATCACAATCCAAGCTTGCCTAAATGCTCGACAATGCCTTGCCGACCAGATTTAAACACCCGCGCTGCCAGGCACGTTGGCCAACAATGCCATTATCAATGGTTCGCATTGCGAGTCCGGGAGACCAGAGAACACTGTAGCTAGGCCACACCAAACTGTGTCATGTTGACTCATCTCTGTCACCCACAGTAGCATTTATTCTATGTGGTCAAGAATGCAGTGATATTTTATTATTATATTGGAAATATATTGCAAATTGGTTTGCTTTTGTTGGAAATAGATGCAAAGAAAAAGTAAAATCTGCATTTAGATAAGTTCTTGTTATACGCAGAGACGTGAAAATAGAATGTGGTGACAAGAAAAAAAGATACCTTCGAACAGGCTCCTCGGTGACTCAAGTGACAGTAGCGAGCGAGTGGCCAGCACTGGTGGCATTGTGGTCGGCGCCATATCTCATCGTCGAGTCTATTTTCTCTCTCTCTCTCTCTCTCTCTCTTTCTAACTCGGCTGGACTATCATCGCTCACCGAATAGCAGTCAATAAATCACACGCACAGTGAGACACATTTTTTGTGATGATGGCACGATAGTGACGATTGTGATCATCGAGGCCCGGCAACTCGCGCGGTGTGTGACGAGTGGCGCCGATGACGCTATCGAGCGGTGTTGAGGCAGTGAGGCTCCCACTGACGAAACTCGATCGCTCGCCAGTGGAAGTCACCAGCACCGCTGCGATTGAATGCACTGGCACCACTAGATCACCCCATTGTTGTGTGAGTTTGCCACCAGCACTGAGCCATAAGTCGCAAATTGCCACCTCGATGAGAACCGCGTGACTCTAAACAAAGTGTGCACTCAAGTTATAACTTCTGAATCAGCATCACACACACAAGCTGACACTCACACGGAAGCATCCAGAGTGTGTTGCGGTGCGCCAATGCACGTTCTGTGAATGGAAAATTTCGAACTTTACTGAAAAAAACTAATTTTGGTTTTCACAACAAAACCCGAGCTTTCGAACTTAATCACATGTGTTAGAGTTAGAAGGAATCGGTAGTGAGGGTCATAGAGAGAATCCGCTTTCGTTCAAAGATGACAGCAAAACTGGCATTAATTAATAGGGTGGCACAGCTAAAGAGCCAAAGTAGAAACATGACTCAAATCAGTGAGAGTTGGCGTCAGATGGTGTGTGTCAGGGAAGCCAGCTCAGGTATGCGTGGCTGAGTAAACCTACACTAAAAGTAGAGGGCGCAGTGCACTTGCACTAAACTCAATTCAAATGTGTTAATTCAACAATTAAATTTTGTTGCTTGAAACCCAGTGTCTTCGTAAGTTGTGCCTTAACCAAATCCGAAATACGTCACTACTATGAAATAACAAGCTGTGGGTAATGATGCAGTGGCGTGCCACACTGGCAATGCCTCACTGCGGTTGGCTGGCAGGCGGCGAGTAAACGGACAATAGAAACTAGCCCAACACCAGAGAGAAAAATTCAGCAAAAGCATGCTGTTGAGTAAATTTAATCAAGTTTACTTCTCAAATGTAGCCTGAAAGCTACCTTGTCCTTTTAACAGAACACAAACTGCCAACTCTCGGTCGAAATATTTTAGTAAAATTTTAAGACAAACTTTTCAACAGAGTTTTCTTTTGTGAGCCTAGTGTTGGGCTACTCAGAGCGTGCTCGGCCATTGTCTGCCCGACTCACCAAATATATATATATAGGCTTGCCCAACGCTATGACAATGAACCTGACGTACACCAGGCAGAGAAGCGACTATCGACCTATTGTCGCCTCTAGACGCCAAGATGGGAGGATTATAGTGACACGGAGCGGTCCAGAGACAGCCATCAGTGCCCTCCTACAGGCAATTCTCTTCCTTTTCCCTGCAAGCCGAGATGTGCAAAACCGGAAAAGAACCCTTTGCGCACCTCTATTTGATGCAGTGGTAACACAGTGGTATTAACAAGATCAGGCACTTCCTTGCCTCAAGGCCGATGACGAACGCGGGAGAGAGTGACAGTCGATGGCCGAGTAGAGGTAGCTCGTCGGTGGCAGTGTCGTCTGCGTGGAGCAAGACAATGCTCCAGTAGCATCACAGTGGAAGTAACCTTGAACGAGCGCGCACCGCATCACTGCTATAACAATGTACCACAGAAGTTATAGCAACCAAACCACTCACCATTGGAGATGGACAACGTGCGCACACCACAGACAATGTGCAGAAGTAATTCGCTTACGATGCCACTGCCACAGCGATCAAAGTATTATCTAACACGCATCACTAAGGTAATTAATGGCTAAATTCATGGATTAATTCAAGGAGAAAACGCAAGAGAGTGAGAGCGAAAATTGCTGCCAAATGTCAATAGCAATCACAACCAGGGATTGAGTTTTGTTGCCTGCCTATGTGCCACTAGACACCGACACTCTCATTCAAGACAATTCCTGTTTGTGATTGGAGATTGCAATAAAGAAAGATCAAACCAACAATAGAAACAACTGAGAAACTTGGGGTGATACTGCGTATATATACGCCACAAACTCTCAATAAAGTTTGGTGACTTTTGCAATCCACTGCCGAACGAACCATCCACTTGTGAGAGTTATCTCTTTCACTCTCGGTGACAATGACAAATCAATGGTGGCACACACTACCAGACCAGTCCGGCTCAGCGTTGCACAGCACAAGTATTGCGCCATCGAGCGCCAAGTGCCAAGATGCCACAACAAAAGGGAAAACTTTCCACACACTGACCAGCATGAGTGATGGCAGCCGAGGGTTGTCGGCGCCGCCACACACCCCAGCTCGGGTGTCCTCTCTCTCTCTCTCTCTCTCTTGAGTTAATTAAATTTTTATTTTAAATATAAAACCACCGCGGCACTTGGCACTCTAGCTCCCGAAGACATCTGACCTTGCCGGGCGCACGCTCGCCACTGGTCCGACATTTTGTGTGAAGCATGCCAATGGTTGCATCAGTTGCCTTAGATAAAGTGATACAACAAATGTAACAAAATTTTAGTTAAAATAGAACTAGCTCTGATTGGCGTGAGTGTGATGAGATGAAGAGACAAAGAAAAATGGAGAGTGTCATGCAATGGCAGTTGACTTGGCTGCTGTTGGCATAAATGAATGGTGCAATTTAAAGAAAAAGAAAAAGAGGCATGAGACCAGCTCTAGTTTGGTGGAATAAATCAAACAATCAAACCAAAGTGCAAAGTAGAGATGCTGTGGCGAACATAATAGAGTGGGAGTGGAGCGAAACAGAGAGAATGATGCCAGAATAGATCTGTCTTAAGGAGAGAGAGTGTGTGTATGTGTGTGGCAAAGTTGGAGGCGAGCTCGTGAGCAAGTCAACGCAAGTAAGCTTGAGACAAAGTGACATTGAAACAATATTAGCCAGGCTCAATCACAATTAATCACTCGCCAGTGACAGTGCGACCCAAAACCGGAGTAAGCCTGTGGTGGCGACGTGCTTGTGCAAGTTGGCTTGGTGCAGATGGCACCGAGGCACCAGCTGAGGCGCCTGGGAGACTGTGTATTGCCGATGGAGAGCGTGATGAATGGCGAGAGACAACAGAGTGCCACCTCGTCGTACACAATCGAGCCAAACCGAGAATGGTGTGATTCGGGGCATTCCGTAACTTTGCCCGACACGTCACTTTGGTGAGAGACGTGCCGTGTATCGTCACCGAACTTGAGCAATGGGACCCAATTGAGTGACGACGAGCTGGTCGATGATGACACCGTCCCATTTCGATGATGTATCGACGCGGGAAAGACTGTTGCGCACACCGATACATCATCGAAATCTATCAACCAGTGGTGACACTCTCGGTGAGCCGATCGGGCCGAGTGTTACCATCGACAACTGTTTGCAGCGCATCCATCACCGCACATGTACTGCAGTGAGAGGGTCTGCCAGTGATCGACTAGTGTGATCGCAATGCACGGCAACATAGTTTCCAACATTGGCCTACACCAATGCCCACCGCGGTGGCCACAGGTGAAACGCGTCACTCACTAATTGGTCTGGTATGCACAGCCAGTAGCACCTATGAGGCGCGTCGCATTGGTGATTAATTAGTGGCAAGGTGTGAGCTTGCAAACACAAACATGGCGCCCAAAGAGCGATGAGAATGACTCCAGCGCTAAGCGTAAACGAACCAACTTGCATCATTGCTCAGAGTCTAGTGTCCACCGAAATAATTGTTACCAGCAAAAAAATTCTTCACTTATCCTAAACCTCAAGATTAGAAAACACGATAGAGCTACTTGCAGTAGGGATAAGCCTGAGTGTGTCTGTCCACAATCAATCTGATCTGAAGTGCCAGTCACCGGCAGCCAATCGACCTCTCCCCACTGCCTCGTGTAATACACCAATTTTGAGGACTTGACAATTCGATTAAAATTTAAATTTGAACAAGGCAAACAACTCGTCAATATTGGTAGTAGATTGCGAAATTAACAGAGGGTAGTGCAGTGAGAGGGTACCTCAACTTTAATCCGAGGCAGTGGACAGAAAAACTCAATCGGGTTTAGTTGTCAAGCACAACGCCAGACATTTGGGATGGTGAGCCAATGCGACTCGATTATGTCTCAAGCTATAGACTCGATGCGTGTCAGTGCCAAATTCCAAATAGTGGTGATGCAATTCGACCACTGGTAGTGAGTCAGTCGAGGCACTTTGATGTTGAGAGGGCAGTGTGCCTACAGTGCCCTATGCCACTGGCCAAAGATTAAGGGCCAAAGACTAATCAGTAATCGTGAGTGATTAGTGATTAGTCTTTCGATGTACAACATGCCATACAATCACATGAAACACAAAGATTAAGGGACTTAGTCGACCAGTGCTTCACCACCAGCGGTAGTACTTGGGACTATTCCTTGCTACTCAGAAACAATCCATGACCAAGTATAACACAAAACCAGTGTGGAGCATTAATCTGATCATAATGAGCAACACGGACTGTCGACAACCCATTGGCGCGCTCCGAATACGACAAACCAGGCCCAAGCTTAGCTGCCTAGGCATCATTAGTGTGCGAATCAAGGCGACAGTGTTGCTTCCGGCCAACAGAACCGATTAACGAGACACACAAGAATGTTGGTGAAGAGTGAAACAAAGAATGCAGAACGAGAGATAGCACTGGTACTGCACTGCTTGCTAATCCGTTAAGTTGTCGGCGCAGCTAATCATAAAATAAAACAGTGATGGCGCGACGCGGAGACGATTGACGCTGGCGCCAGAGTACGTGGATCGCACTCGGTGGCTCAAGCGTGATTGATTGGTCATTAAGTGACAAGTGCGCAATAGCAGAGAAGCAATCGAAGCACTATTGAATCGCACTGGACAGAGCACAATTGAGGCGTGCGCCTCTGGCAGGGAGCGATCGAGCGTGCCACACTGCGCAAACCAGTGGCGAACGACCAGTGTGACACACTGGCCAGGCTTGAGCAATCAGTGATGGGTAGACAGGACAAGAGTTACGATTATAGCCCGCGTTGCGAGCTCGGGCAAGTGTCATCGCGAGACTGATTGTCACCGGTTCAACGCCATCGCCACCGGAGTGATAATGGCGCAGTAAAGACGAGCCAATGAAGAGGGCAGAGAATAAAAACTCAATAGGTTGGCGCTGGCAACAATAAATTGAGCACAAGATGCTAGATAAAACCACAGTGGCGCTCGATAGGAGCCAATAATCACATAAATCTGAAAGTTCACATAAAGCTTCAGCGAGCCAGACCAGAATGAGGCGTCTGAATGTGACGAGGGGGCTTGATCGCGCCACTGCACGAGCCAGATCAAGCTGGAATCTCCTGTCGCATACTATAGACCAACAATAATTAAGATTGCTCATTTAGATATCGCATGGTTCGAGGTGGCCAAGTGAAGGGCGCTGCGACGCCAATCAAGCAAGACCTGATGCCATTGCACATGATATTGTCCGCATCAAGTGTGCTTCAGTGTGGCGAACACTTGATGCGGACAATGCGCGCCCGTCTGCCCGTTGGAACGATGCTCGAGCAGATGAGTGAGGGTGATAAAAGCGCCCAGCTCGCGCGGCTCGGTGACAGTTGGTGACAAGCGTGACAACATTCAACCAGGCGACCTATGTCGAGCGAGTGGTGAGTGATGAGAAATAGCACTGAAGCACTGTCCACTCGCAAAGCTCGATTAGATCAAGCGCGATCGGACCGAGGGCTGCTACAGCAAATGTGTTTTGCGGTGGCCAGGTGACACTGACACTGGACCGGCGCGCTAATCGCTCGGAAAATGGCTCCCAGTGTGAGGTTAGCGATAGAGGTCTACTAATGAGGCGCGTTCAGGCGAAAGGCGCGATCAATCACCGCCACCAAGCATCAGCACGTGAATGGTGAACAGTCACATACCTCGGACACGAAGATGACGCTGCCAGACGCCAGAGCGATTCGTGGTGAGAGCAATCGATCTGTCGGGAAGAGATGAAAACAATCAGTCACATGTAGATGATGGTGATGGTGCCAGTATGTCCAACTTATTGCTACTCGACATGAGTGATGGCACCGGCATGTGTAAAGCAAGGAAAAGATGAAGTAAAGCCCCCGAGCTGCGAGTGCGCACACTGATCATGATCAGCAGCCCCACCAGGGGAAGTATCCTGCAAAGGTAGGTAACTGGAACGAATGAAAACTATGGAAAGTACCTAGATTGAGCGAGGAAGGTCAAGACGACAAACCCTTTCACTACCATCACCATAACCATCGAAGGCTCCACTGGAAGCAGATCGCCAAACTGACTGGTCACGACTACTATAACTCTTCAGGTTCGTAATGCAAAAGGAATGAAAAGACAGAGGCTCGAGTCGACCACTGGTCAGTGGTCAGTGTATGGGAACCTCGTCTTCGTTCGCTAATAGCGGCCAATTTGTCATAAACGCGTTGGGCGGCCCAGTGCCATTGCGCAGTGCTTGGCACTTGCAATCGGCAGTCGATTCTGATGAAGTTTAACCGCTAATCGGTTGCTTATTTATGGCATCATTAAGTGTTGAGAGCTTTCAAGGATTTGAAAAACAACGAAATGAAATGCTAAAAAATAAAACAAAGTATTGCCCGGGTGCAAGACTGAACAAGACAATCGAGTTGCCTCAGACATGATCTTAGAGAAGATGAGCACTAGCATTTGAGAAAAAGGTTAGCTTGTGTGGTAAGTGTGCTGCCTGGTGCCCGAGTGACGCACCGGCGACAAGTAGCTCCCGGCCTCTTATCGAGAGCCAGTGGTGACCGGTGGCCGAAGCACTGCATCGAACAACCAGCACGAGCGGCGGCAATATTTATGGATGGTAACCGATAATGAGCAGCGAGATTGCGAGATGCTGCTTCTGCCGGACCCTGCTTCTGTATCAGGTAGCCGGGCAAACAAACAAAAGTTCATTACAGTGGTGCAGGGCACTGCAGGGAAGACAAATCGCGCATTGAGCCATAACTTAGTCTTAGCAGCATGCACAGCACGGAGAGTAGTGGCACTTATCGGACAAAGTGATAATACAGCGCGCCAGTGGAAAGCAATACGGTGATGGAGCGAGACAGGCCATCAGGCACCGCGTCGCACTGTCACCTGTGGCTCGGCAATCGGTGGCAGACAGTGATGGTGAGCAGTAGGCAGGACAGTGAGGGGTACACAACCTAATTGAACACGAAAAGACTGTCTTATCGCTCCCGGTCAAACATTGTGAAATGTGTCGCATTGTCTGTGTAGCGTTGCAGTACTGTGAGATTCTCTCTCTCTCTCTCTCTCTCTGGCCGGTATGCCTGTGAGGTGCCGCCGAGCTCGATTTGTTATGTTGTCACGGCGCGCCACAGCAAACCGAGTCTTATCGAAATCTGTCGCAAGCACTCTCTCGGTGCCACGAAACACAGCGCCACGGTTAATTAAGGAACCACAACATTGAGTGCGGCAAGCGATGCTGCCCGAGCCATCGATCGGACCAGTGTGGATCACCCAGTGGGGCTCGGATAAGCCGTCACCATATATCTCCCAACACTTTGACAGAGCCACATCAAAGCAGATAAGAATTGATGTCGCTTGTCGCTGTCGCACACGGTGAGTCCGACTCATACATGTCCGTTGTGCACACCTCGGTCAGGTCCAACAAAATTGAGTAAAAAATGTTTGCGCAACCCGCCCAGTGATGTTCGTGTCCACCGGAATGTTCGTGGAGCTGCCACCAAGCGACCGACTACTGCGCGAGTAATGCAGAGCCGGACAAGAGTTCGATTAAGTCGATCATCTCTCACTCTTGTCCGGCTTATATCATGCAGAGGTGCTTAGCACGAGACGCGCGTGAGGTGACACATGGTCAGAAAGAAGAATAATAGCTGCTGCCAGTGATTTGGACTCGTGTGCTCAAGCTCGCGCGCGCTAAGCTAAGCCAGTCAATAAATAACTGCATACGGCGATGGTAAATTCCTTCGATTGGCAGTGATGAGCCCAATGGGCCACAATCGCTCCACACTTGAGTGGCTCGCGCACCGTGCTAATCCAGAAGAGATGTGGCAGCAAGGTGAGCTGGTGACGTGACAAGCCAGCGGTCATCTCCGTAATCGGACACCGATGGCAGCAGCACCAAACAAGTGCCAGGCGAGCTCGCGTGCGCAGCATGAGTGTGATATGGCCCGATGTCTCCCCCAACGAACAGGTAGACCTCTGTAAGATAAGTAGCTCAAGTCACACACTCATTAGAAGCTCCCCATCACCATCACCTTGTGATATCAGAGCAAAGGGGGAAAACTTCATTTCGACCTTTTATAAATTAAAATCTTGCTACGGATTCATTAAAAGCAAATATATTTTTCATTATGTGTGTTTTAGAGTGAGACAGAACGAGAAACTGAGATATTTTTAAAGTTGCCAACAACAGAGCAGTGTTTAGAGAAGAGGGAGTGTGTGTGTATGCTCGCAAAAGATGTCAATCGAGTGTCTCTGACCTCGGCAAATCAACAGAAGACAGGAGCTATTGAGAAATGGAGGAACGGTTAGGTGGTATTATGACTGAGAGATATCCCAGTGGTTCCACCATACAAATCAACCATGTTCAAAGCAAGCACTAAATAAATTGTGTTTTATCTCATTCACCAAATAGAAACATGGTGAGAGAGATAGATAGATAGACAGAGAAAGATTGTTTGCAATAAGCTCGATCTCTCGCGCTTCATCTCGCTAAACCAAATTTTTCAACAGCTTCTCCTTTCGCAAAGGCAACTTTCTCGCCCCAAATTGTTCCAAAGTGACAAGAAGAAAAAACAGGAAAAATTAGATCGAGGTGTGCTGCCTTGGAAATCGCAGTGGGGGCGAGGCTTGACAGTGGAAGTTATCCAGTGAAAAGGATTTCCCTGCTCCACTGTGATGGATGCTATCTCATCACATACATACACAACATTGAGGGAGAGAGAGAGAGACATACACTAGCATAGCGATTGCATCTCTCCATCTCATTGCGATAATCGCGACCGCCACCGTCCGCGCGGCATTTGCATTTGACATTTGTACCAGTCAGTCAGTGCGAGTGAAGATGAGGTCTAAATCAGTGGCTCTCGGGGCACTGCAGTGCGCACACCACCACTGTGCACAAAGCGATTAGAGGTGTGAAGCCTAGGTGCTAATCGAGTTGAAGTGCTATCTCGCGTCGGTGACGAATGCCCTTGTGACGATTGCTCCTGTCCGGCTCACTAACGAGCCTTGCAGGGAAGTGATGGATGGCGCGCACCCCGCACTTTCAGCTATGAGCTTGCTATAATTCCAACTTATTTTTCGATTTTTAAGGCCAATCAAATCTATGTGTTTTGCGTGTGTCACACACGCAAAACTTAAAGTCGATAAAGACAATTGAATGAGGCACGATAGGGGCATAGAGAAGAAGATATGAAAAGCAAGCAAAAGATAACCTGAGAGCAAGTTTTCGATTGAACTCAAACCGAAGACTACTAATGAGAACTCAAAGCGAGAAGTAGATAAGATTGGCGACTCGAACAGAGACAACAAAATGGTATTAGCCAACAAGGATAAAACGAGATATTCCCACTGTAAGTCTGAGGAGGGATAAGAGCTAGATTCGGAATTGTGGTAGAGACAATAACAAGAGATGGTCAGCATGATAAGTCATTGAATGTGGTTGTTACCTTTGCAGTGTATTTTCTACCATGGATATTGCGAAAATCAAATATAACTAATCTAAATTCTCAAACTGAAACTGCTCAATATCCTAACAAGCGTATGTTGTTTCGTACCTTAAGATGTCGAGTGGCATTCATGTAGCAGTTGTCGCTGTGTTGCTACCAGCATCACTTTATAGACGACATGCTGACGAAAAGTTCACAATTGCTACTCAGTGGCTTGGTTTCCATCATTATATGACCCGGCAAGAGATCACTTTTATTGTGTTTGTTTCTCTGTGTAGAAGCAGGACCAACAGCTTGGCTGCTTAACCTTTAGGTAAATTAAATTAGCTTCAGTTTGGTGTGTCTCCGCGTTGCTTCTTCATTTGCATCCAATGCTGTGTTTGAGCTGATTCGTAACAATAAAACTCGAGAGGCGAAAGTGGCAAGATCAGGTTGAGGTAGATTTACGACCCTCTGTGTGTGGAGATCAGTGGTGATGGCACTGACGGTGGTGGTGTCACACAACCATTGTTCGCTCTGAGACCTCTCGATTGTCTAGCCAACATGTCCGCACAGACACATAAAATCACTGCAACACAAGCTATGGTACCGAGAGATTCAATAAAACCAGACGAATCCAATGTGATGGGTTATGTGCGAAAGTAGCGGCACCTGGTGAGAAGGCTCACGATATGTCACTAGCACAGTCACCAGATTTGCTTGCAGTGAAGTGCGATGCGCACACTGATGGAGTCATCAACCAAATGGTTTTGCTGCCCAACAACAATACCTCGCCGTCACAGTGAGCCATGTAATGCTGCTTCTCTCTCTCTCTCTCTCTCTCTCTCTCTCACTCTCTCGTCCGACACTTGTCGTGAAGAGCTAATTTAATTTCATAACTCAATTAGAATTAATTGCGCGTTCAGCAAAGCTTGCGCGCGAGATGCGGCAGCTATTGTCTGAAGCTCAGGACACAGACGCGCGTGCGCTTCCACACTCTCCAGTAGAGACTCTTCACTTGAAAAGCAGTGCCTGTGTCGGCACAATGAACCGACCGGCTGACCACAATGTTGCCGCGAATCGCAAAATTCCAACAATGAATGCCAAACGAAGCGCAAAGGTGTAAAGGTGGGAAAGCACAACTTTGCAGCCCGTGCCTTGGAGCTTAGCGCACCTTATGGCATGCATTGTTGTGCTACAACCAAACGAAAGTGTGGCGGCTGTGACCGCACAACACGCGCCGGCTCACCACCATCTCTGCCACACCACACTAATATCCGGCCACAACACTAACTTGGCTCATCACACACACACAGAAAATAATTAAAGCTATTGTTGCTTGCTATTATCATAATTAATTAAATGAAATCACACATGAACCGAAGTGGCCTGGCGCATCACGCTCGCGCCCCGCCACCACCACCACCATCGTTCTTGCAAACAATTGAAGCGCACAGACCGAATGGCGAACTGTGAGCAACAATTAGCAGTGAAGCAGCAATTGTCTGCTCCGAATGGTGGCCTAATCGACCTAATCGGCCGGCTATCGACACCGATCATTACCCCGATCGAGTGTGTGACCCGGCACATCAGTAGTGAACGATGCGAACGAGTGTGTGTATGTGTGTGTGCTCGAGTCGAGCCATTGTGTTCAGCGAAGCTCAGCACATCGATGGCGAACCGCCAATTACATGAAGCGCAATTGCGCTTAGAACAATGCACCGAAAGCTAGTTACATCACCTTACGGAGTCACCGCCATTGTGAGCACGAGTACAGCTCGCCAAGGTATATAATATAATTAAAATTATATCTATTATTTCAAGTGGCGCGGGTGAAATTAATAAATTGTACCTGATCGAGCGCCACTGATTATGCTAATAATAGTGCTTAGTGAGTGGGAAAAACAAAAGTGGAGAGAAGAAGGAACTCGAGCGAAAGGGAAACAAAGCTCGGATAGCGAGATGAGCTCAAAGCGAGGTGACGATGATCGCGCTCGGCACGATCGATGCGAGAGAGTAGTGTCCGATGCACGCTCGCGACAGCCAATAATCGGCAATCGAAGCACCACCAGACTGGGACAAAGTGCCTGCAGCCAGATTCTGAGCAGATGGCGGCGGCGGCGAGGACAATTAGGACTCAACAGTCACTCGAGTCATGCTCTAATAGCCAGTACCCGAAAGAACCAAGCAGAATAGAGCTTGCGGTAGCGTTGAATATTCATCAACATGCACACACACGCACGTGTGTATGTGTTTTCTTGTTTTCTCGAAGCAAATGGAGCAAAATCATGTTATCGGTCGAGATCTGATCGCATTCCACTCCAAGAATGAAGCTTGAAGACCCATGGAAGAAAAACCCAGTGGCACGTGTGACCACAGGCACGGCAAAGTGGTCTTGAAGCAGACGGTGGTGTCGGAGTCGGCACGTGTGGGAGTGATTGCCACAATGCAGTGCAGCACACACACACACACCTGACCTGACCAATCTTGCCTCTTGGTATCTTATCGACTGCTGCCACACAACGCCGACACCGACAAGTCGGACACAATTGCGAGTAGGAGTAGCTCGGATAGCTCACTCGGTGAGACAAAGCGAGCGAGAGTCGGAATCCCACTCGTTACGGGCAAGCCACTTTGCAAGTGCACATCCGAGCCACTCACTCCCAGTCTCTGTCTTTTGTTTTACTCACGGCAAACTCACTCAAACACACATTCACTGACTCGCATAAGCTCGAGACGAGTTCAAGACATCTAATAGAGCGGCAAACATACGGCTGAAGCAGACAATGGCACGATTGCAAAATGCAAATACCACCACCACCAGAGTGGCTTCGTTTATTAGTGGCCATGATGAGTCCGACTGGGAGTAAATCGAGTGGTGTGCTCCTTTTCCCTGGTCTGCTCACATAGCCGCGCCATGCCAGAATTGATGCTGCCTGGCTGCCTTGGTGTGGCTTCAGCTTCTCTTTCTCGGCTTAATAAATCGACTATTTGTCTAGGCTTGTACCGCCACCAAACAGCCGCTCACAATCAAGTCAAAGACAATGCGCGCACGGAGGTAACAGCAAACCGCGGGCCATTCTAATGAGCTTCGAGAAGCTCGACTTTAGGCTTTAGCTTTCCATCGAGTACTCATCCATTCAAATGTGAATTCTATGCAAATGTGAGTTCAAGAGAGAACGCGGCAACGCTCAGTAGTTCCAATCACCACACTCTTGGGGATGCTATGGCGTGCTCGATAAGAGAATGACCAGCCACCATTGAGAGAAGAAGGAGAGAGAGAGAGAGAGAGCTGAGCTCACGAAAACCACACCGATCCGATAAAGCTCCATTGTGGCTGCCATTAAGATATGATACGGTGTGCGCAAATGGTAGAGGCAGAAATGTTGGCGCCAAGCTGACCACCAACCACTGATGACTCGCGGTGACAAAGGGATGCATCGATGCTAAGTCCAAACTGGATTCATATAGATTCAAAATGTAGTTCAATGCAGTTATGAAGCCATTGTAATGAATGTGCTATGGTGGTGGTGGCACGAGCACGCTCGCACGTCACAGTCACTCTCTTCTGCATAGCTTCGTTGTTGTTGTCTGGTGCCTGTTATGGTTGATTGTGCTCTCTCTCTCTCTCTCTCTCTTTCTGGATGTCACTCTTGCGGTGTGAGCATCTGTGTGCTATCGGTATGCAAAATACCAGTGAAGGCCGTTGGCGATGAGGAGCACGATGGCAAACGAGCCAGTTAGCTCGATCAAGCTGCAACATACACACAAGCTGGCTCACTATCGAACGACCACCAGACGGATAACAACGAAACTGTATCATCATCACACGCACACAATAAAACGCCACACAAATGAGCAAAAGTGCTGTGGAAAGGGCGAGAACAGTGGCAACAAATTCAGCAAACATGCACAAGGAAAGTGTGATAGGGCGCCAGCCAGTCATCCGATACCAGCACTGGTAATGCTCATCACTGTTGCCATCGGGCCCATGCACACCGGTGCGGCCAATCACGGTGCCACTAGTGCACACTGCAAACTATTTCCAATCATCAATCAAAGCAAACGATACATAACAACACACACACGGACAGAGTGAGTTGAGTAAAGACTAAACAGAATCCGAAGCGAGAGGGTGACTCGGCTGGTGGCCGCGAGTAGCGCGCGCCATGTCTGGTGCCAGTCATAACAGACACGCGACTGGCTCACTCTCCCTCACTTGGCTCACCTTTGGACCAGTGTGCCATCACAGCCGACAGCTTGCAATGGAGTAGATTGCGTTCCAATGGCCCGATCAATGACCGATCAATCGAGTTGCACACCAACGCTCGATTGCTCGAGTCCACAGTTTGCATTGTTTTAATGAGGCCAGCCAGAGAAATGATGCGCCACGACACGACTCAACACAATACTCGATGGCCAAAACAGATGTGCACCGGCTCGATGCTTTTCTCTACTCCTAATGGGCAGGTATAGTCGCAGGCCGACAACGAGCCTCGTTACCCGACAACTCGATGGACAGTGGTGCGAGTTCGCGGGTAATGATTTGGTGATGAGCTCGGGTGCGTTGAGCTAATCTTGTTACGACAAGCACCACAAAGGGGCAGTAAACAAGACAAAAGGTGTTGGTGATGACCCTAAATTACATGGCTAATAGAGCAGTCGACAGCAAGCATCGGTGTCTGATCTGCCTCGTCGCAAAATCAATCACCCGAGGCGAGGATGGCTCGGACCGTGTGCGAAAGATAGTGTGCAAAAGATGACGAGGCAAAAGTGCTCAACTCAGCCTGTCAAGCGGCAACACAATTCGCCAATGGACAGACAATGGAGCTCGACGATGGGAATCATGTTACCCACCAGTGCAGTCGATCGGCGTGACACATTTCAACACTCTCCATATAATCGGAGAAGAGGCATCGAGGCGCGTGTGAGAGAAAGAGCGAGAATTGGATAATGCAACGTGAACAGAGGCGCGGACCATTCTGATTGAGACGGTAGTGGCGCCAATCACTGTCAGGCCGAGTAGAGATTGAGAGATCGCTTGCGGGCGAGTGGATCGCGCCGATTGACTGGGAGTGTTCCGGTAGCGCACATCTCCACTATCGACACCTGAGTGAGCGTGCCGAGCACCAGTGCTTGATCGATGCCACAAGTAGTAGACCCGAGCTCGCCGCATCACAACCAAGCTGGCCTCGCACCGCAACCAATAAAGACCGTACTAACGTACCACTCAAGATCGCACAATTACAGACTAGATGGACGCGTCTAATAATAAAAAGATAACTTTGTAATCATAAGGGAACAGCAAGAGATAGAGACAAGCCGGGCTAATGCATAAGACGATCATCGTAATAGCGAGCAAGCGCGCGCGCAAGCAAAGCGTGCCCTGCATCACCGGCAATTTGTACAACACACGCCAGACGCATAAAACAACACATACACATAGAGAGGAAAACTGGTGAGGCGCCGGGAACAATCGGAATCCGCTCCAGCTCAAGCTCACAGTCGTAAATTGAAAACATTGCGCGCGAGCACGATGTGCAGAGTTAAACAAAGAGACACCAGAGATGAGCATACACATGCACACAATGGCACGACCATGTGCCTTACAGAGTGGGCAATTAGCGGTCGTGCCGTGCCGGTACGGTCCGCACCGTGGAACATTTGAATAAATGCTAATTCACAGCTCCGATCGCGCGAGCTCGTTTCATTAGTGCCAACGCCAAGAGTGAAAAGGTGAGGCCAGCTTGTTCACGACTCATCTCACCGCTCACCTCTTAACCTACCCGATTCCTTTCCCCCTCAATGACTAGCTTAATTTTTTCTTACAACTACAAGAACATAAAACACACTGAAAGCAAACAAACAAAACAAACAAAACGTAAGATAACCAAAGACAAGTAACCTAGAGCCTGAAGCAATAGTGAGACCAAGGGTAGTGTTGGGTAGAAGTCAAGGTTGGCATCTTGTCTCGCGCAGACAATGGGAATCGAGACAAGCCACTTTCCATAAATCATGTGCGCATTTGTCTTTGCACTTGGGAGCGTCGCGGAATGCCGCGATCGTAAAGTAAAGCAGTGAGAGTAAATGAAGAGATGCTAGTAGTGGTAGTAGCACTGCCCAGTGGTAAACTATACATTTGCATGTTCAACAGTTCAAAACTGCTTTTAAAGCTTAGAAGCGCGTGTCAGAATACGAGCTGTATCGCCACACTCGAAGTGAGCACATTTTCACGCCACCACCAACACGGCAGTGGTATTACTCTACTCACCTGGTCGACCCACTCGAAACGCGTGTGAGTTGGGCAATTACTCGACACCGGCACACGCTGGATCGCGTGTAAATGGCCACTCTAACGGCTCGTAAGCCAAGTGAGATAACCAGAGTAGCACGAGCGGGTCATAGGTCATCACCACACAGAGGAGGAAGTGTGCAGGACACACGCAAGATAGAGAATAACATAACACTTAGAGTGAGTGTTGCACTTGCAAGTATACATCATGTATCGATCTGCACTTTCAAAAGGGGTTGATCAAAGTGAGACCGAGTCACATGCGGCGCGTGACACGTGCAAGTGCATGGATTCCTATAAGTACATGCCAAATGGCAAAGAGGTGGTGACAATGCGCGCGCGCCACCACACTCTCATCAATTGTCACTCGGCGTGTGCTCGTCCACGACACACGACGCCTCTGGAACAGGTGACTCTCGAAATGGACAGTGCTCAGTGATGAGGCGAGGCGTGTGCTTATCACCAGCCAATAGACTGTGTGCTCTCTCTCCCTCTCTCGGTTATCGAAGTAGTGCCACCGTGTGGCATAATGCTGGCAAGGGATAATACCACTGGCGAGTGACAAAGCCCTGCGGGCGAGTGATATGAAGGGAAGGGAGAACAAGAATTGTGAAGTGGAGAAAAGACATATTGGAGGACTTTCGAGTTGCATTAGCATCATAGCGGCATCGGTACGATGGATCGATCGAGAGCTACATGCAGATGGAAAATAAAAACATTCGAGAGTGATGGCGGCACTGTGGCGACGACGACCACGATGCGGCCTTGATAATGGAAGATGATAGTGACGAATTAGACTGTGCTGTAGTGATGCGGGCTAGCCCGGGACAACAAAGCCAGTCGAACCAATCTCTTCTCGCTCACCGATAGCAGCGAGACAGGACGAGAGCGCCAACAGCGACACAGGTGAAATTGATGCCCACACTAACTTGCCGCGACATATCTCTCTCCACCCTGCCAACGGCATTGTGTGGTCTCATTAGTCAGCCTGCAATGAATATGCGAGACAAGACACAATAGATGCTGTCAATTCAAGGTCGAATTTGACCATTTTCAATTAAAATGAAACATTAATCTAAGCAAGTCATTGATCTGGAGAAGTGTAGAGATAGCCTTCGAAATAAGAATTGGGTGCTTGAGAAACAGCTATTCTGAGAACCATAGAGCGGCTAAATACAAAGTGCGAATAATCATTGTTCCATGCAAGACACCCTCAGAAGGCGTACGTTATGTTTACATTTTCCCACAAAATCTCTTATTGTTTGAACCTGGCAACGTGATAAGTATAGAGACTTTACCGAGGAAAAGGAAACAATGGCCGGAATTGGAGAGAGAATCGGGTCCGACCAACACTGCCAAACTATCAACACGTGATTGTGTCTAATTAGCACGAAATGTGCTCGACCCCGCCCGAGGTCACGTGTGTTTTTGTATGTCTGGCTCCACTCTTGCTTTCGGAACTTTTACAGCCCTTACAAGTGTTTATCTAAGGCTAAGTCTAAATAAGTACCTTTTCACAAAGAAAGAAAAAGCGAGAAAATAGCTGAAAGAGGCAACCAGTCAAAACAAACATACGATTGGCTGTTAGAGTAACTGCCATAGTGAGACAATAGACATTGTTGAGTCAGAATTGCCCGTTGGCCGAATGTCGTCTAACGAGAAGCCCGATTAGGTATGGTTCGAGCAGCATGGTCCTAGGGACACGCGTCGTGCGCGACTGGTCAGTGATGGATCGGCACTAATTGACAGTAAGCCAGTCTGGACAGTAGACGCAGTGCACGTGGCGTGAGTGGTTCGAGTGGACCGTTCACCTACTCACCGACTCACTTTGTGCCAGGCAGGCATGAGACCAGTGCCGGTGTCCATTTCACAAGAGCTTGCCTGTGTGTGTGTGTGTGTGTGTCATTGACCACTTGGCCCACTCGAGGCACACAATCACTGACGCGTGCTACAATCCCACCCAAAAGAAACCAAACTCAAAGCCAATCAAATGAAGAGAAAATTAAATCGAGATCACTCCGCTCGCCATTGTAATACTGAGTATATTGCGCCATCGAAGTTGGGTCGTATTGGTGGATGACAGGGTCGAATTTCATTACCAAAAGAGGGTATTGGAACATTGCTATGTATTCCCCGAAACAAGAATAGTAGTAACTAGGTTTCAAGTTGGCAATCAACAACTCGAAAATAGATTAATTCAAGTTAAGAGTAAAGAGTTCGAGTGAAGAATCTGATTGGTATGCAAACCTTTTGGGTGCCGGGCGAGGGTTAGAGTACAAAAGACAACGTTGATGGTGATGACAACAACACTCATCCACGGAAAAGACAATTCACTTGCATTGTGCCAAATCGTACAGAAATCAGTGCCAAGTGACGATGAGGAATTCCACCAGTCTCAGCAAGAAAATGAAAGTGAGAATGTATGTGTTGATTTTAAAAAAACTAATTAGATTAGAAAAAAATATATATAAAAAGATGCTGGCGTGGCAAATGAGAGTCAACTGTCAACTGCGAGTGGTGAATCGGCACGAAAGCGAAAGCACTGTGATGGCACCAGGAGAGATATGGAGAGAGAGAGAGAGAAAGAGAGAGAGAGAGAGAGAGAGAAAACAATGTCGAACGGTGTGTGTGAAATGAAACGCGAAGTTGTTGAGGATGTTGTTGCGCCGGAGTGAGAGTGATGCTCGTGCGGGAACCAGTGCGTTCCGAGATAGTAGCACTCACCGTTGGTGTTGAAGTGATGGCGAGCACGAGGAACACCACTTCGACACAGTCAGCCCCAACCACCTCCAGGCGGATGGAGTGTCGACTCTGAGAGGCGAAATGCTAATGCGCGAGATGCAATCCACAAGCCTGGCTCACCGCGCGCAAGTATCCACATGACTATGGTAATTTATTATCATTGTGTGTGTGTGGTGAATTTGCACTGCCACATGGATGGTGCTGCGGCATTACGACAAATTGCCAAAAAGACAATTAGCTCACTCAACAGCAACGAGAATGACGATGAGAGCACCACACACACAGGAGGCAGACAACTCGTCCATTCATCCAATCGAGGAGCTCTTTAACAAGTGGCAGTGGCACTAGTTCACTGGTGGTTGGCTTCGTGGCCCCCCTCAGATGCATCCATTGACCAACGATCAATGGTGATGATCACTTGATTTTCGATCATAAATCCAACCGAACAGTTTATCTATGGACGTGAGCGAACAATTGGCGCGTACGCCGAAATCACGCTCCATGCCAACACGTTTGCAACATCACCGACACCGATCAATCGATGAGGCGGTGCTGCCAAATTGATTAGCACTCGCGCAAACAATGCCACAGCAAATGCGAGACAATATACATGCCAAAAAACACTAACACAAAGAAAGAGAAAAAGACAAGAGACTCATCAAGGTAGCCATCGACCGTTGCAACACCGGTGGCACGAGACAGTGGTGGCGAATTAACATCTCTCTCTCTCTCTCCCCATTACGTAGAGAGAAACAACCGAAACGCGTGGCATCATTACCCGAACCATTATCGTTAAAAGACTACTAAAACAAACAAATCAACAATCAGTTGGAACTGAACGACTCACGGGAAATTTCGCTAAACTACCCAGCTGTCCTCGGCACTGGAATACATGGAATGGTGGACAATTGGCAACAAGCCAAAAGGCATGTCATCATCGTTGTCATGAAATACAATCGACTCACAATCAATACACCAGGTACACCAGGATTGTTGTCAAACCAAAAATGCAATCAACCGTCCAACGCCAATCTGCGACGGGTTATTTCCCTTCTCTCGTGACAATTGCTGTATTTTTGTAAAATTGTTTTATTGTTTTTTTGTAAATTAACGGTAACTTAATCGAAACACAGTTTTCCAAGCAGAACTTGCCAATTATTTTTATTTATAAGTTCAAAAGCGAGTTTGATGATTTGTCTGAGTGATATGTTTGGTTGATATTTTAGCGAGAAACGAATATTATTAAATCAAATATACTAATTTGATGATTTTTGAAAAAAAGAGCTTATCTTTGGTAGCTAATTTATTTTTATTCAGATTTATTTAATGAAAAAATACTGTTTGGTTTTATCAGTGTTTACAGTGAAAAAAATATTATCACAGGTAAAAGATTGTCTAATTTGAGCAAAACGATGGTCCAGCAAAGTCATCGTGGTTTCGCTAGTTCTACGGTCAATACTAAGTGGTGACCAATAAAACGTGAGTGCGCAGGCAAAAAAACGGTGCAAGCGAGACCAATTGCGAAAAAAGACGCGCCAAGGTAAGGGATAACGCGATATCGGGAGCGATAATGCGCCTGACATAAGTTACGGTGACAGTGGTTGAGAGAGAGAGAGAGAGAGAGAGAGATAGCTGATTGGCCGGTGTAGTGCCATAAACGGCGCCAGGTCAAATAAAAATGTCAACTGAGCGCGCGCCAGCCAATGTTCCGTACCCAAGAGTTAGCTCATTGAGCAAACAAGCAAACACACATGCAGAGAGAGAGAGAGAGAGAGAGAGAGAGAGAGAGAGAGAGAGAGAGAGAGCAAGTGAGAGAAAACGACAGAAAAATCTCAATCAGGACAACACACCGCACAGTGAATGTGGTCATTAAGATAAACTACGCGCGCCAGTAATCGAGCAAGCGGCTGGATTGATCCAACAGTACTTACCGCACTGAAATGACCTTCCTGCAGAAATAACGCAAAAAAAGTGTGCGATCTTGTGTGGAATTTGAGTAGAAAATAAGAGAGGGAGAGAGAGTTGTTCAGCTCAAGGGCACTGGTGAGATGGTGAATGATGAGCCTAGGTAGAAAAGCAAACAAACCAGCAAGAATTAAGTCGGTTTCAAACCATAATAACTTAGAGAATTAATAACAATGCCGTTTTGAGAGGGGAAAATATTCCCAACCAATGTTTGTGCAAGTGAGTGTTGTAATTCGGTTCGGAGAAAAGGAGAAAATTGTGAGGATTGGATGATGAGGTGGAAAGGCTGCTCGTGTGCAAATGATGCGGCTAGTCAAGTAGTTTCAAGATGAGCCGTGCCATAACTCGCAGTGGGGTAGTGTGAGCGCACACGCGCAAAGGATTCCCGATGCAAGTGAAGCAGCAAGAAAACAATGGCAATAAGCCGGCTCTCAAGTGAGGTTGTAAATTACAATCACTGGAGTGCGGTGCACGTGCCTTATGGCCATAACAGCCAACCGGCATGCGATGGTGCGATGATGCGCCGTGTCAGACAATACTGGTAGTGGCGGTGGCACATCACACAAGAGGAGAATGAGCCAGTCGGGTTGCGCGAGCTCCATTGCGTGTCTCGTAGCATCCAAGGTGCCAAATAAATCAAGTGTCTCGTTATGAAAGACAATGCAATCGGCACGATTCCAAGCACCACCACCAAGAGCGATACTCACACGGGTCCAGTGGTTACGAGGCTCGGAGCCAATAGTGAGCAATAATGCCGTGGCACCCGGAACCGCTGTCGACAAACAAACAGAGCCTACTTCCAACCGCTTAAGCCTCCTGCCGGAATACTTGGTAGACTGGTTGTCGTCGATAAATAACCAGAACGATTGGCAGTACCATGCGTACACATAGCCATTGTCATGTGGCTCACACTGCCAACGGAGATAAATAACAATCGAAATGGTCAATTAGTAATTTTGCAAAAATAGACAGTGTGGTGGACGAGTGAGAAGAGCGAGCAATGCACGATTCAACACGACTTTCTCGGATGACACCGATCCTGGCCACAATGAGGCCGAATGATAAATACGACCCGAGAGTCTTAAGTCGTATATCCGTAGACACACGAATAGCACATCACCACCATCACTGTGGCAAGAAGGCAAAACATAATAGATGCTCACGCCAAGAAAGAATACAAAATTAATGCCACCTGCAAACATTGTCTGCTCTGTGCTGTGTTTGTGAACGAGAGGCAATATTTTAGCAAAGGATCAGTCAACGAGACTAATTGGAAAGCGAAATACAGCCAGACAGAAGAACAGACAAAAACTAGAGAAAGAGAGAGACTAGGGAGACAAAGGTACGCTCGGAATGCGCAAAGTGATGCCAAATGCAGCACAGACTGTCCACTCTGATGGGCGCAATAAATCAAACCACACTGGAGGGGAAAAGTTGAAAGAGAGTGACCACCACGCGCGGTTTATCTGACCCAACCACACTGACCTCTCGCCTTGGAGTTCGATTGAACCAGCAATCAAGTAAGATCGGTAACTTTCCATTTGCGGTGACATCGAGCACGTAGACAAAGGATTCGGCATAAATAAACATAGTGAGCAGAGATGCACCATGATCATGACCTTACTCTCGCTCAAAGTGAAGCAGAGGGGAGATTAGATCAGCAACTCAGATCATTAGATCGCTCAGCTCGATCTTAGCGCGTCGGATAATAATAGTCTCTCTCTCTCTCTCTTTCTATGTATATAAGTGTGCATCCCGGCAGTGAAAGCGCGTTTGTGCAGTGTAGCGAGAACAAACCAAGCAAGAGAGTAAATTAATTATCAAGGCACTCTAGTATCGGGTTTGCGCACAGCGATGCTGGTTTGAGAGGAGTAAGATTAGCGAGCGCACTCCGGTGGCAAGCTTTTAAAATCGATTCCCAAATCGAGCTAATTTGACACTGCATCACGACACTGTAACCGAACTGCGAGTGATCCTCGCCGGCTATCATCAAGGGTGAAAATGGATTTGGATCTCTCCCAGTGATGTCATTTTTGCGTCGATAGACTGAGTGGGCAATTTCGTGGGACGATAGACCTAACCGACGATGCTGCGAGTTAATCCGCAACAAAGCGACAGCGACGAGAAGGAAAACGTCTGACGCGACTCAGGACGAATTCGAGTAGCCGCGGGAGATAAGCTCGCCAGTGCGCGTACCATCCCTTGTCCGTACACTATTAGGCTCTAATTGAATTAATTAAAGCACTGTCCCCTTTTGATCAGATGAACTGATAGAGCTCGGGTGAATCGGGCACGCGGGAGAGGTGCGTTTGCCGGTGCGGGCGCGATCGAGCCACCGAGTCCCGCGGGCCCAACAATGCTCCGCTGTGGTTTCATTTTAGGAGAAAATCTGTGCATGTGCAGAAATTCAATTGACACAACACTATTACGTGAAATCGAATCAAAAAACGTGAACCGTTCATTAGAGTGAGAGCGAGCTCGATGCTTTTGAGAGGTGGCCAGTCTGTGGTGCAGCCATAGCGAAGGTAAACAGGCGCCGAGTTGACGCGAGCAAAGCAAATCAAACAAAGCTAATGATAGTGTCCAATCATCAACTCTGCATGTGCGCACACACATACAAACACCACTATTCTCATCACTAGGCAAACCTCGTTTTAATTAGATTTTTTTCAATTAGCAGTAAAATTGACAAAATTGGAACAACAAATTTGCTCAATGGTGTAGTGCAATGGTGGGACGTGCTTTCGGAAGTGGTACCCGCATGACTCGATCGTGGTGAACTAATCAAGGGATATTTGTTATATGCTTCCTTTAAAATCTCTTACATTTTTGTTGTAAGAAAAAAGACACAGACAAACGGCTTGCAATTGCTCGGTAGTGGTGGCTTAACTCGCACCGGGCGAGCTTGGCTATGATTGATGGAGCCATGGGCGCCATGGCATTGCGCGCTCGCGGTCAGTGTCAGTGGCTAACACGGGAGAACAAATGAGACACAGACAATGCACTGCAGCGAATCAGCCGTAGAAAACGAGGAGGATGTGTGGCACGGATCTGGTCAGTGCTAGTGCCAACTTGGCACCCACAGCGCTTCCAAACAATTAAATACTTACCACACTGGCACACACAACAATCATCTAGTAACAGTTTTGCTCGCGTCTAGGGTTGTGTCGATTGAATTGCTGCCTTTCTCGTTCATTTGCATTGAAATCGAGTGTTCGCCACCAAACACAATGAGAGCAGACAAGAAAAGAGTCCCAGTGTATGAGCTCCACTGGACACCTTACTAACACCTATCTCCGCATACTCAATTCGCCACGGACTTAGATGGGCGCGTTGCACGAGATCGAGATTGAATGCTCTAACAAGCTCCAACGGTGGCAGCCACCGATTGAGCCTTTGCTTGGGTGCTTAACGGCGCCACTGCTAATTGTGCCAAGTGGTATTACCCACCAGTGATGGTGGTAAATACAAACAAAACATTATTAAACATTTAGGTAATTACAATGATAAAATAAATCGAAAATCCTCCAAATTTTGCCTAGACTGTCTTTTTATTCCGAATCGCCCTAGATACGTTACCCAAATTAATTTTGAAAAAAATCAAAGATGCTTAGTGGCGACCCCCCGCGGTAATAACCACCACTCTTGAGGTACCACCTGACACAGAGGAGTATGTTTGTCAACATAGTTCTCATGGCAGGTGTGTGTGTGTGTGATCAGTGATCACTGATCAGTCAATCAATGAGGGGAATGAGCCACCAGTGATCGAGCACTCACCCGATGCTCGCCTCGCAGGTAAAGAACCTCGAGTTCATTAGTCTACTCGGATTGGAAAGGCTGCGCGCGCCACCAAGGTGCAGACGAGTAGCGAGAGTGAGTCCAGCACGCGCCGGTATGATTGATGATGGCACCACACACCGAGTCTCGAGCTTACCAGTGCCAAATGGTTGACTAATCATTTAAATAGATTGTGTCCTAATGGGCAACGAGCACCACCACCGATTAATCAATTAGACTGCGAGATATGCCAACTGTTGGTTAGCTAGGTAATCGGGCTCGGGCGCCGACAGTGGCCATTGTGCCGAGTCGAGTCAGTGGATCGCACCACGAGCAGGGGTCGGGCGCGCGCCAGGCCGACAGCTACATGACTGATGTGTCATTGTGTGTAGGCAGCTTGCCGGGCATCGCAACCAAGCTTATCCCAATCCGGAGCTGCATCTTCACCAGACAGCTATACCAATCATTAATTTCATTTTCAATATCACCTCGACGCGTGCCCAACAATGCTATTTCGTTTGAACAGTTGGAGAGCTGGAATTAATTCATTTGAGCAAAGACAAAAGCCGATGCTAGAGGGATGAGGCTCGAGACCGAGTCAGGTAAAAGAGCACAAAAATTGAATTATCTTGGCCACTTGCCGACTCCACAAGTAACCACGGAGGCAGCAATCGACTGGGTAGATTGGCAATTTGTCTACCACTTGGGGAGAGCTTGCAAGCAAACGAGCGAGAGAGAGAGAGAGAGAGAGAGAGAGAGAGAAATCGAAATGGATTGGCCTCGCGCAACAATCACAAATCTGTTACATTTTTCAAGTTGGCATGGAGCACAAAGAAAACCGAAACTCAATAGATCTGACTCGATCGCTTTCTGTCTCTCACTCCGGGAGACAAAGGCCTATAAATCAATACACCGCCAAGACACCGAGTCCAAGTGATTATATCATGCTCTGAGAGAGTGAGTGAGAGTGAGAGAGAAAGAGAGGGACCAGGCAACCGGGCGCAATCGGCGGTCAATGACGTGTATTAATTGAAATCGGTGTGAAGTGGACGCGTGCGCGCGCGAGCACAGAGTTTGCGTCATGATGATTTATACGATGCCATCAACAACAGGCCCTCACTGCGATACGGGTGCTCATCATCATTCTAGTGGTCATCATCTATATGCGAACCGCAATGTCCCATTAGTCACCCGGGGCGGCATCACCCGCAGGACCCAGGTGAGACAACATCGTTCACATTCCACATGAAATACAATAAACTCACCCCCTCCGATGCTTCCATCACTTCACTATCATTTCATTTCCCCGTCAAATCTCACTATTAAATCGACAACTCAAATCAGTCACCTATCTAACAAGCTGGACTGAGATAAAGAGAAAGACCAAAGACAGATTGCTTTTTGATAAGACTTTCGCAGTTATTAGACTCGCAAAAATAGCGATTTTTGTTGAAAATAAGGAAAAGAGAGAGAGAGAGAGAGAGACAGAATCAAGTGCGGCATCGCTGGTTGGTTAGATGACAACAGTCAGTGGCGAGTGTGTTAGCACGATAAATCAGCGCGCGCACTCTCGCAACAGGCCAACTCCGTGGATGAGGTGATCCAATTAGACGGTTAGAATGGATAGATACAAAGTCGATGGTGATAGGACCGAGTGGAGACAGAATGGCATCGGCACCACTCAGATTGCTAGCCAGACATCAATCGTGCCCCCGGTTGGTCGCGCGCGAAAGTAGAGTTCGACGAGAGGGGGGGGGCAAAAAAGATGGCGCAAATCTTAATTAACTTCTCTAATGACAACTCGGTAAAAAATGAGCCAATCTCGAGAGAAGACCAAGTCGTTCGGTAAACGAGAGAGAGAGAGAGAGAGAGAAGAAAGGAACGAGAGACACGAGATTAATGGATAGCTCGAACGATAGCGAGAGGGGGTTCAGTTCGGTCAAGGAGAGCGATAATCTGCCTTGGCACGGGCACTGGTTGCATTAGACTGGCATGAGACAAAGCCAGGGAGACTAAGCAAATGCCACTGTGTGGCATCATCACGGCGACCGAGACCAGAAGACAATCGGTGGCGAATTGGGGGTTGTGTGCAAGGGGAGTGGAGCACCACTAAATCAACCCAGGCAGTACCGTTCGGTGTAGCCCAACTCGACTTCACATGATTTGTATACGTACTCGGTGCCGGTTGGCAGAGACAAATCGACCGATCGGTAGAGAGGATCGAACGCACCAGCCACGACCAAGAGTGTTGACTCGACAAGACCAAAGAGCGAGACGCGCACACATCCAGTCACGATTTCGATTTAATTCGATCGTTTCTTTTGTCTTTCACAGGACGGTTTGGTGTGTTGTCTGTTCGAGTGTGTTGGCGATGGTGCTCGCCTCGATGGCCCTCACACACTGTCTCTCACTACAACAATGGCCACATAATCGAGCTCGCCCGGGTGAGAGATAAATGAAGACGAGAGTTGGGGCGCGCACTGCACTCACGCTAAACGCATTCGTTTACATTAGATAAGTTAATTAATTTAAGTAATAATTAAACTCTCCACGCTTTCTGCGTTCCTAGAATGCGCATATAGAACGTGTATAACAATAAATAGTAACATCAAGAACTAAACCACCAAGTCTCAATGCTTATTGAGACAAGGAAGTCCAGATTGTTTGGCCCTGACTACCGTGACTCCTCGCTTACGTCAAGCAATTCAACCCGGTAGTATGAAACCAATCAACTTGGGTGACTTGCCGCCAAAACCAAGGCTAGGCTTCATTTCAAGAAAAAACAGAGTTGCAACAAAGCGGCGTCAAAGGTGGCGGCTCCACAATTAGCGCCGCAGAATGAGTACTACTAATTAGCTATTGTTTCGTCAAAACTCGCGTTTTGGCGGAATTAGTCTCTTGAAGCACAGCGACACCAGTGGTCACCGCCCGGAATAGCTCGATTCTGTAAGTTGAACGCCTCACTAATGGCCCGCATCACCTCTTGGCCAGAACTCGACTCTTCCAATCTAATTGACTGAAAAGAATCCACGACGAACTAAGCCAAACTAAGGAAAAGATTGCAAAGCACAATCCCAATACCCGAGAGAAAAGAGTGGCTAAAGAAAGCAAAAGCAACAAAGAGTTCAATAACGAGTAGACAAGAAGACTAAACAAGTGTGTGTGTGTGTGTGTGCGAAGGGGATCGAGTGCAGTGGTACAAACACAAACAAAGACAATAATGATGATCAGACTGGCAAGAATGGCAAGACTTCCAGTCGCAATGCATCGCCCTCAAGCTCGAGCCCAAACAAAGCCATTCGCAAATGTGCATTAGATTAATTGGCCATGATCAGCGAGTGAGTGAAACAACAAGAGAGGAATAGATCGAGAGCCAGAAGTGAATAGATTGCCAATAAATCCATCAACTCGCAGCACAGATGCAAGTGAACTTAGCGCGAGAGGGTAGCGTGCCGAGTGGCAGTCGTCGATAGGTCGGTGTTGGGTCGAATGCCTCCGATACTGCTTCGACACAATGCCGATTTATCATTCAACAACAATCCGACATTCGAAGCAGCGGTCGAGCAAGCAAACCAGACAGCTAGCGAGTAGAACGGAAATGGCGTATGGCCCAATGGCTTGCACCGTACCGTCGCAAGCCACGAATTGTCCATAAGCATCAATTAAAAGTCATTCTCATTTATTTTTAAGAGTAAACAGATAGTTTGAGAAAGACAGCATACTGGTAAATTGTGTATGGGAGAGAGAGAGAGAGAAGCGTATGTATGTCTAAGTAGCAAGCATGGTGAGAGAAGGGTCGATTCCAGTTGAATGTAGATATCGTGCATAGCGTCAAGCCGACATCGTGCTTGCTCGGAAACAACGTGTGCAATGACATGTAGAGAGACTATGACCCAAAGCCAAGAATCTTCACTTAAGAACCACAAAATAAATCGCGCACGAAAATGCCAGTTGCTGAGTGTAAGCCTCTTCTAAGTTATAAATCACACACGCGCGCACAAGACAAAAGTGCGTTTCATAATGTAGCTCAATATCAGTAATAACCAAGACGAACATAATAGAACCAAAGTCACACTTGGGCAAAGTAAGTGAGCCACGCGAAGGCAGATATATGTATAATATTAATTGAAAATTTAATTTGACAGGAAGGTCAGCGTGCCTGGCAGCAGAAATGGAAGTAGCCCAGTGCAGAGGTGCCGCCGTGTCATGTCCGAGCCGGATCATTCATCATCGGCCACTAATGCCACAAATCTCGAGCAGATAGATGAAAACCCTGCCAATGCCAGTCAGCTAGAGTTGAGAAGAGACAATGCACGGAAGGTGCAACTGTTCAACTCGATGGCAGTACAGATTGGCAACACCTCACACCTCGCACCACAAATGAGGAACTGGAAGACGACCCAAGGTGTCAGACACCAACCGGGCTCGCTCCGGGTCCTAATGTTAACAGCAGCCTCTGGCCGTGATCCGAGCCGAGGGTGAGTGCCACAACTGCCCACCGAGTAAATGTTGGCCTCGAGCGAGAAAGGTGCGAGCACTGCATGAGGTATCCATGCGAGGCCAAAACAAAGGGAGACGCCTAACACGGGATAACAATAGACAAGCGGAGATGAGACAAGGATGGATGGCCAGTGGCAACGATCAACATCAGCAACGATTGCACAGAGGCATCGGACCACCGGGGCGCTGATTAGTGCGGTGATCGATTCGACTGAAGATGGCAGGTCAACAATGCAGCTCGATGTCACCTAGCCGGTGGTGCATTGTTGTTGACGCACAATTCAATTAGTGGTGCCGGTCGGTGTGTGACGCCGAGTGGCCCTCAGCATGCCATCACTCATATGACTAACAGGTCGGTGTCAGCGATGGCTGATTCATCTTGCTAATCGGTGCTCCAGTGGCAGCAACCACTCTCACCTGTTGCACCTGACCTAGTGCAGTGCGCAACCAGCTTTGTCGAGTGTGTTGTGTGTACAAAAGACAAATAAATAAAGTTCTGGTAGGTCCCATCTATTGTGGTGTTTCTCATCGCATTAGGCGCCACCAAAGATTGGCGCGGGCGCGCGCGGCAAGTAATACCATCCTAATGCATTACTTTATTAGCCCAATCGCTTTGTAATCGGCCTCATCACTCGGGGGACAATGGTGAGGCACGTCAAACATGAATTGTGCCGCCACCACCGCGCGCCTTCCACAGCATCCATTGTTTGTGTCGATGGCTCTCGAACTGTTCGCCTACTCACTCTTGGGCCAATGTATGCAAATGCAAGGGCAGACAATGCAGGCGGTGGCAGTCGGAAACAGAGGCACACCAGACAGACAATATAACAAGAGGTTGCGAGGCCACAATGCCAGTGAGAGTTGCACAACCAAGCAGCACCTGCCACGGCCAGAATCGTCTAAATATGGAATTAGCCGAGCGATCGAAACTGGCTAATTGGCATCGAGCACTGTGCCCAGTGAGCATCGGTGCGAACGAGATGATCGATAGGTCGGGCTAGGCTCGGTCCGGCTTTGTTTGCTTTGTGGTCTAGAGCGGCTCGTTTATCTCATCGATTCCGCCTCAAAACGCGCACCAATGGACGTAGGAACACAACCAAGAGCAAAGGTGCTGTTTGGTTGCTAATTTAAATTTTTAATATCGACAAATTCCAAGAAGCGAGAGGTTTACATTCGCAACATTAGTTGCATCCCCAGCAAGGCGAGACAAAAGATTTGCATAGATTGTCATTCACCACTCAAACACCAACCCCACAATGCACATTTACATTCGACTTGCCTGCAAACACATTGTAAAATTCCCAACGATGTGATGAAGCATGGCGAAGACAAATAGAGAGCGAGAGAGAGAGAGAAAACAAAATGTAGAATTGAGACTCGTGTAGAACGCCGTGCCGACCGGGCAGAAAGTCAATTGAAAACAGAATCTTTTGTTTTAATCGCCATTACCATCAAAAAGCCGCAAAACGACGACCGCGGCTTCACAAAAAGATGAAGTCAAACATGTGTGTGTAACAATGAACCGAGGCGTAAACAGCATTGTCAGTACTGTGCTAAAGTAAACCACCCTCAACAGCAGACAAGAATTGGATACATCCAAAAGTGTATTCCCTGTAAACTGTGAAGAATCTAACAAATTTTAATAAATAAACGTTACAATTGTAATTTAATACAATAAATATTTGTTATATTTTTAAGAAAAAGTTATCTAAAAAAATCTTAAAACTCAAAAATGCTCAATTTGTTTGCTAATTGTCTGACTAATTGTCACGTCACGACTGACGAGTTCCGAGTCCACTTATCCACATTGTGTGCCCAGTAGTGAATGATTGTAATCGATACCTCTTGGTTCGCTCTCTTTCTCTCTTTTACCCTAGACAAGCACCATAGACTGGCTCTTGGCAGATCAAACTTAGGCCTGGCAGTGAAGATGACACTCGACGAATGGCTGTCACTGCCACCAAGTGACAGGTCATCTGGCTCAATGGACTGTTTTGTGCATGAGCACTAATGGAGCCAACTCGTGTCATCATCATCAAAAGACTATAGATGCAAAGCTTCAACAAGACTCGATAGACGAGTCCAATGAAGCAGCACACGTCGAACGGACCAAACGTCAAAGGGGCACACCAAACAAACCAACGTGTCACTCAGCACCCAGAGACTGCCAGTGGCACCCAGCATCGCAACAAACCTCTAGCGATAACAACAACTACAGATATACACAAGTCAAACATTTGAGAAAAACTGGGATAGAAAAAAAGAAGAATCGATAAACAACAAACAGACGCCTTGAAAGACATTTTTAGATTTAAAAATAAAAAAATGCCATAACCAAGGCTTGCAAATGGCACACACTGAAAAATGGATAAGTAAGCGATTTTGTTTGTTTGTATGTATGTGTGTGTGTACAAAAGTCTTAAAAAGTACAAAGTGGCAAATGTTGGCTCGACCAACGACAATGTGAAACGACCAGGAACGAACGGTCGAGCGAGAGTGGTGGTGAGATGGGGGCAGATCGGAAACAGAAGGAGAGCACTCGGGCAATCCGAGCACAGTCGACTGCGAGCACGCAGCCAGAACCGACACTCACAACAACGTTTGCTCTTTGTACCCATTGCAAGAGATGCTGAGAGAGCTTGAGAGAGAGAAAGAGGGGAGAAACGACACAAAAAACCTAAAAATTCTCAGACAACAGTAGAAAAAGAACAACAAGAATATACGAAGACACTAGATGCAGCCCACTAGTAAAGACGACTTCTTCAATTTTTCAAAAATGCCATCCACAATGCCGCTCAATTGCTCGTCAAAGAGACTAGAAAAACGAGCCGCGGTAATTCTCAACAATGTCAGTTTCGCGTGGCATATGATCCCCCTTACACCAAAGAAAGAGAATCCAATGACTCTGTCTGGGTCAAAAATCTATTTTCATACAGCCATTCATTTGACGAAACAGATGAGACCGACACGATAGATGAGTGCAAACAATTCGTCAAAAAATTAGTATGCCTCGAAAATCGAGATGAAATTACAATGCTTGGATCCGGTATAAATCATCATTGTGGATATCTCAATCGGAAAATTTCTCCTACTCTCACTCTTCTGCCACCAAAACGGTAGACTTAAATGTAAACACAATGCAAACATAGAAAAAGCGTCAAGATTGGTACTGATTTAGCTCCCGGACGGGTCACAAAGCGCAAAACAAGAACAAAGCAATTCCGATTCCAGGCTATTAAAGCGTCATAGTTCGCGGAACCAACACAGACAACAAGGCCAAACACAAAAGACAAGAATCTCGTGAGTTTGTGTGCAAGACTGAATAGATGCAACCAAGTGAGGCGGTGGTGAGTGCACCAGTAAACGGCAAAGAATAGAACATAAACAATGCTTGCCAATGAGTGAAGAGTAAGAGGGGCGAACAAAGAAGGAACAACTCTGAAATTCTCAAAATCCAAAGTGAGAATCGATTAGTGAAAATGAAACAATAGATCCATCGATTTGGCAAACTCATTTTTGGCCAGCACCATTTGGGCAATACAGGCCATACCCAGCACCAAAACCAGAGATGCAACAGGCAGCATCAACCAGTGAATAATGGCTTCTGGAAGAGAAAGGGAATTGGAGCCCGCTAAATATAGCCGGGGCAGCTACATCGGTGCGATAAATAATATTCTCACTCTCTAGCTTGCGCCTCAAAGAGTAACTCCACCGAACGAGTCTCATTGCGCGTGCCAGAGTCCGGGGTCCTAAGACGAAAGTCGACGACACCTCAAAAGAGACACTAACAATAAATTCCAACGATTTAGTGTTCGCATTATAGAGGGCAATGATGCGAATGATTGCGAGAGAGCACGTCAGAGAGAAAATGTGCCCGGATGCAAATGGCCTGGCACCGAGTGTGACGCGCCACCGAAAGCGAGAAACAATCAGACACAATCGGTCTGATTCTCACTAGCTGACTGAAATGAAACGAGCAAGCTCAAGGGTTGTTGAATGTGCCGATGGGCTATGGTGTGTTGCAAAGTGCGCGCACTCCTGGCATCGGTCGTAAAGTGTCGCCCGGTGGTGTGTTGCACAAGATTAAGCTTGGCAAGTGAAGCACCAAGCTTGCGCGCCATTGGGACCACCAAATGAACAAGTGCAAGCCAAATGTGCGACAATAAATCAGACTCAGTGGGATCAATCGGTTTCGCGTGTAAAAAATTGCTTTATCGAACCACTTACAACAATTGAACTACGCGGTAAGGTATGACTTTGTCTTAAAACCAAGTGCTATGCGAGTGTGTGCAAGTTCTCATGCACATAAATGGAAACTGTTACAAGAGACAAATAATTCTGGATTATATTGTCATTATTATACTCACCAACTCATGTCACTGGCATTGATTAATCGAGAGTGAAACGTCTCAATGTCGAATGTGGATCGATGAAGCGTTCGGCAGTGACAATGAGGGGAGGGAGAAGTGGGCGTTTAGAAAAAGAGAAAAGCCATCGACTGATTGCGCTTGGTGGTTAGGTGAGGCGAGACCAAGCATCGCACCGAGCAAGGTGGCATGATTTACGGGCTTGCATTGCATTGTGCCACCGAATGCCAGTGCCCGGAGTATCGGTAGCTAGTGTCACGTGTCACAGAGCTCGAATCGAGATCGATATCAGAGAGACCTCCGAGAGCAGCGCAAGCCGCATCGATCCAGAGCTGTTAGTGGCACGTTTGCCACAGAAGATAGAGCTCGTGGCGAGTTTCACTTGACATTGAATCTCACACACTGTCAGATTCAATCGATCGAATGCAACAATTAGTTTTCAGTGAGGTTATCGTGCCAGTGACAGTGGCTAGAGAGCAGTGCAATTAGTGCGTGCGCGCAAATGCAGCAATGTGCTGAGCGACTCATCTTTCATCAATGCCAATCACTCGGTTGGAGTGAGCCGGATTGAGACGACAGCAGCGCGAGCAAGTCAGTGATCTGGCAGCAGTCAGACAGACCGAGGCACGGTCAGATCAGCCAAGCCTGATAGAAGTAGAAAACAATCGAAATGGCGATGGGACAAGCCCGCGAGCGCCACCGATCGTAAAACGTGTTCGGCTCGGACAGTGTGCTGTGTGCGGCCAAAATAGCTAATCTGGCAGCGACGAGATAGTAGAAACGAGGGGCACTGGAACGCACTCACTTTCGTTGGAGGCGCGCGCGGACAGACACAATGGACATCGGAGATGACATCGTCGACTGCTTGGTGGCCTGTCGAGTGCACGCCAAGCTCGTTTGCCAACGCGTTCGGTGCCAACCATCATCACTGGGCGATGGCAAGGCCAAGCGACCAGACCAAGCAGTGCCTGTCACAGATCTGTACACCAAACAAACGTCCATGCGCGCGCCCAAAGACAAAGCCAAACAGAGGGAGGCGGCAACCAACAAATGACACTCGCACTGCCACTGGCCACGAGTGTCACAGGAGCAGTCAGAAAATTAATGAGTCGTTTCACGATGGGCTCAAGTGAGATACCGTTCTCTACCAACGATGCACAGAATTGACGCTGGGGACAGGCTTCACTGACTGAACTGTGTACTGCTCTCACCCCTCGACCCAACGAAACGCTCCGATGACAATGACAAGCACGGATTGAGTATGCCCAAAGTAGAATGGACCGAGCATGGCACCAAGAATGTAACAAGTTGCACCCGTCGCTTGATCGAAGCCAGCGTTTGCACACACTAAAAACAATGCTCCTCAAGCTCATCCAATTAGGGACCATATGTGAAATACATCAAACCGGCAGACCGATCTAAATGTGAGACCCACACAATGCGAAACACAAATGTCCATAATCCTGGAGAGAAAGAGAGAGAGAGAAAAAAGAGAAAGAGAGTGGGTGAGAGAATCGATTCAAATGAGATCAGTGTCACAGTGAGTTGATTGATTAGCACAGCAATTGGATTGGTGCCACTGCCACAAAGCGGCTAAACAGCTCAGCCGACTGAGTATGACCCAGACTAGGACTAAGACAATGTGCGAGACAAGAAAAGACTTGCAGAGACAACAAGTGCCTGACAAAAGAGCGCCAGATAAGTATCGATGTGAAGAGTGGCTCGGGGTCAGGGGTCAAGTTGCAGTGCGTGCGTGCGTGCACTCGAGGAATAGTGGTTCGTCATAGCCTGACCAATGGGTGCGAGTGCGTGGTAATGGCACTGGGGCGCGATCAAGTCCATCTTGCCAATTAGTCGCCCTAATGGTCAACAATAGCACTGATGAGCTTCGATGCTGCGTGAGAAGCCAATAGGTAGCACAACACTAGCGAAAGCATGAAGCATTTCGAATATAATTGAATTTACTGGTCAAATCAAGTCAACTATCTCGCTCGCTTAGAATCTAAAAATGCAAGGGATCAACTAGCTACGAGCTCAACATTTGTCAGTTCATCAAATAGTATCGTCAAGCGGTTGCTGTTGAATCAAAGCTTCTGTCTCACGGTTTGGTAGATTGGAAAATCAATTTTTTATTTTGGAAACTTTCAAAATCTCTTTAGCCCTTTTAGACTTAGATAGCGAAAAACTTCTGTTTATTCATTTTAGAGGTTTTAGAATAGCCACATATTAAAAAAATTGCATGAAAGTTTGCTTATACATCATTTATAAAGTAGCACTATCAAGTACATTTGAAAAAAATAGCCACACAAAGTACAGCAGAAAAGCAAGACAAGAAAAGATCATACTAGGACACCAGTGTTGGGCTACTCAATTCTACCAGTGGCTCGATTCGTGCTGGGGCATTAGACACAAAGCAACCTTGGCAGGGTCGCCTAACTAATCACCGGTGCAGTGGCACTGCGCTCCCGAGCTGGGCTAGATTAGCACACCACTTCTCGCTCTCCCTCTATCGATCATCTATCTATCCAGGCATCGCGAAGAATCGGAGTGCCTTTAGACTTGTACCCTTTTGGACTCGTGCCTTTAGGCAATGCCTATTTACTTTAAAACAATTAAAAACACGACCACTGCTTGCGCATTGTCTACCTGCGCGTCCAGTGCTACTAACGGTGGTTGAGGTTTCAAACTAAACTGAAGCCGAATCGCGCCATCAGACAATGCAACCAACAAGCAAAGAATAAAGCAATGACAATGACTGGCCAAATGGATACTAAGTGGCTTGGGACTGGCGCTGATGTGCGAGCCTCAATGATAGTGGCCATCGATGTAGAATGTCTTCAATTAGTCGATGCCACCGGGCGCGCGTAAAGACAGCCGAAAAGTGGTGTCGATAAAGTAGCTGAGTGGCAGAGACTGGCATTGGATCTCCCTTTGTCATCACATCGAGTGCGGTGAAAAGTGCAGTAGAGGCAACGCGCCATCACTCAAGGCAAGTCCGATCATCCGCTGCCGCATCGATTGTCCCTCCACCCCACCACCAACTGTCACTCGACTCAATCGAATTTGCTTGTCACACCTCTGCAAGGCAAACTCGCCAAAAATAGACATTGCATCACCAAAACAAAACAACCTGACTTGTTTTTGAGAGAAAAAAAGTGAAAATATAGTTCAGAAGAGCCCTTTGGGATGGATGGTGGCCTGGGGATAGTGCCACTCATACTACCGATGTGTGCATTGTTCCGTTACAATCAGCACAGCATACAACAAGGCGTGATAGCGCCTCAAGTGGATTCGCCGCGCGCGTGCTAATCGGCTAATCATTGACATGCGATGTGAACAAAATAGCCGGCCGATTAGCACAACACGCGTTGTGTGTGTACAGCGTTAACTCGAAAATCAATCGCCTCTCTCTCGAGTCGCGATGAGATGGCGAATTTGTTTGCACTCCAACGCGTACAACAAGACGATTGAAATTGGTGGTGGCAGTGGCTGTTGTGGGAAATAATCTGTATTAATTAGGAAATATGAACAATAATTATTATATTATAACGCTGCCCACTGGCCATTATTTCAATCCTTACATGTCTCACATGACATGCGGCATTGAAACAAGAGGTAGCGATGCGGTGCGCACAATCGCATTTGCTACAAAGTCACCAAATGCAACCAGATGGCTGGTCTAAGCTTCTTTACCGCCACAAAGCCGGACTTGCTCTCCTGAAAGCTTCTTGGGCTCCGAGAGCATTAGATAGGAAAAAAGATAGCTTCGGTGGCGAGCCATCATCATGCTCGCCTTCAGACATTTAAGTAGCTGGCAAGCAAATGCTACCACCACTAACTACAACGGCCTTTTAATTGAGGCATCTAACGATGCGTCAAACGACAAATCAGACGACGATTAGGTCTAATCCGCGCATCAAATCAAATTTTTTTACTTTTAAAAATACACTACTCCTGCTGTGAGCGCCAACATGTTCCATAAAGGTAATCGCGCGACACGATGCTGCTGTACTAATCTCGGATGGATCGCTCCGTGTTAAATGTGCTGATAATGGCCTGTGCGGCTTCGAGTGATCGAGAGACGAGTGGCGCCAAACCGACAACCGAACGCGAGGGGGAGGAACCAACAAACATGCCACCAACAAACCTCACTATCCATGCTCGATCCGCATCACTCCATCTATCGCACACCTCGATCCTCTGTCTCCATTCTCTCTCTCATGATTTACGTTGTCTGATTTCCTACCAAGAGTATTGGAGCTCTCGAGAGATGATTGAAGCAGGAGAGCAATCGTCATCTTCTTCGGCAATACACAAGAAAGACAGCAAAAAACGAAACTAAGCGCGTTCGACATCCAGCAGATTTTTATATATTATTGAAAAGAAAAATCCTTAATTAAAATAGATAGGAAAATAAGGAAATAAACTGTGACAAACATTGCTCTTGCTTGCTTTCACTTAATCTTAGACGAACACTAATCGCAAGTAGTTGAGAGTGAGCCCACTGGCAATTTTTTTGACTATAGTGAACAAGATGCAGTCAGTATGGTCAGCGTGTCTAGTCTCGGGGCCCCACCGACAATTGTTTCCGTGCGTGTGCAACCTTTTGTCTTTAGCCCACTCGAAATGACTGACCAAAATCGCGCCGACGACAATCGTAAAGCACACACACACACATGAACGCGTGCACGAGTATGACCAATCTACTGTAGGTCACATGCAACCAGAGAATCAAGCAGAGTGACCAGATGTGCGTGCCCGACTTTGCTGCTAATGAACCAAAGACATTTGACCTGGCAAAGACAAGGCAAAAAAGAGAAAGAGGGCTTGAGAGAGTGAGAGAAGCAAACAAAGCGGCCGACTCATTAGCATGCGTTGGCATTGGCTCGCCAACTGACTCTTAGTGTCCCTTGTCCGGCACGCTGGGTCGCACACACACACACACACGCACATACTGTCACCACACTCATTGCAGAGCACTTTCGTAGTCAAGAGTGAAGTAAAACCAAGGCAAGGCCAATGTCGCGATCAGTTCCAACACTCACACACAAGATAAATAAGTATATACTGTCTACGCTTTCCTACAGGCGCGGATTAGAGAACAAATGCTCATTAGTTATGAATATGGAAGTCATCGATGAGGCTACCACTGACGCCATACATGGATCGAGCTTGTTGCGACCACCATGTATGTGTGCCCGTGTGTGTGTGTGTGTGTGTGTGTGGCGATCCAAGTGGAGACAAACACAAAACATGCCAGTCGAGGCAGAGTGTGATTCGAGGGTGAACTTCGCTAACCCAAAGTAAAAGCACTAGCCTCCCATTGTGTCACCCAATGCCAGTTCGTGAGCAAATGAGATCAAAATAGCACAAACGATGCCAATTGGTGAGGTCCCATAAATCGCAGCAGGCAAAAATAACCCAGAAGATGCACTCTGGTCGTTAGCAACAAGTGCTGCGCCAAAATCAAAGCAAGAGAAAACAAAAGATAGTGGCAAAATCCGTCAGATTGATTTAATTATACCCGGAGTAATTCCAATGTGTCACCCGTCAAGTTTGACTCAACAGAGGAGAAAAACAAGAACTGCAATAAAAGATAATTGACTTACAAGACTCAATACTCACTCTGGTCGATAGCAATTCAAGATGGTACAGATGGTCAAGAATTGTAAGTTTTCCCCGCCGGATATTGATAGCCTTCAAAGCTGTAGTGATCACCACAACACTCAATCGAAACTGATGGCAAGTTTTGCTTACATGCAGAGAGCTCATACAATGGCACGAAACTCACAACAGTAACTGAGACAATGCGGCAATAAATAACCGACATGGGAGAATAGTCGATAATGTGGCCTGTTCCAGAGAGTCAAAGCCAAATAACTCATATTAATGAAGAATGCATAGAAAAAGAGAGTGGATGCTAATTGAGTAACACACAAGAGAAGCCGCTTCCATCAATCGAGTGTGCCGGTAAGAGACAATGACGAAAAGTGACCGATGGTGGGAACCGCTTGACAGAAGTTATGCCCTCGGTGTGGTCCCAACAAGCACGATGTGGTCAGATTCGGGTGGGTGTAGAGTGTAGGGGGAGTGTCAAATGAGCGATGGATCGGGTGCCGGGTAACGGTCGGCTGGTCAGTGCTCGCACCGTTACGATTCACAGCGACCAACTGACTGAACTCATGCACCTCGCGCACACACCACGCGTGGTGCTTCTCCTGCCAACAGATTCCGCCTCTTTTCAATTGCTTACGTTGTTTAGCCCCATTGGCAGTGGCACTGCATTGAGTGAGCCACCGTGGTGATGGCGCCCGTCGCAATGCTGGATCAAGTACTGCATCAATTCAATGATCACAACAATGCTCTTCTCAAACTCAGCGTTTGATGTTGCAAGAATTGTATTGATGCAGTGCCATCACTGTCCACGGAGACAATCGTGGGCGGACTATTGTCTGCCACTGTGCCCGCCAACGGGCGTTGTTGCACGAGGGACACCGAATGCGATGAGCACCATGGGCGCTACTGGCCGATTGGCGCCTTGTCTCCTCTCACACCGATCACGCCAACTGAACCAACTTCGACAAAACACATCGACAAACAGCTTGACCAAGAAAAATCACTGTGGTAGCTTGTGGGTAAAGACAAAACATTCTGTCTTGAGAAGAGAAGTAGGAGTGGATCAAATGATCATACAGATGATCGTTACTCGAAGTGACAGGTGACTGATTGAAAGGTGCGTGCAAGACAAGTGCGGATCACAATGGCCAGTCCTCACTGGTGGGTGACCACTGTCCGCGGGCCCTCTCTCCACCTCTGAACTATGTTTACAAGCCGTATCGATGACGAGCTAGGAGGTTGATTGAGACATGAACACGTGGCACGTTATAATTAAGCGAGGAAGCCAGATCTCTATTGTGTCCAACCAAGTTTTCAAGTGCTGATGGCGGGCTTTGATTAGCGTGTCAATCAGAAATTGACGTGCGAGTACAGTTCAAGTGGGCCTCGTTAGGCCGAGTTACTCGATCTCACATGTTTCTACCTCTCACCTCCTTATGATATCTTCCCTCTCTCTCTCTCTCTCTCTTTCTCTCTCTCTCCCTCTCTCTCTCTCTCTCTCTTTCTCTCTCTCTCCCTCTCTCTCTCAAGTGATCGACGCGCAATAACCAGAAGCTGATTTGTTCGACCTGAGCTTATTAAAGTTTTAATTGTCATCGCCAGCAACCGCTGAAGATCGTTGATCTCCGAATATTTCATTGAAACAATCGAGCGTTCGATAATGGCGATTGAGAAACGCATCAAAGTGCATCGGGCGGTCTGGTGGTGACAAGTGCAGATACTGAAAGCTGCTATGCACACACAAACTAATGTATGGCAGCTAATGAAGTCATCATTGAAGTGAACTAATCCCAAGCTGGCCGTCAATCGGTAGGTCGGTCGATTTGCTCGGTTCGCCACGGAGGCGATCACACGGTGTCATCGAGACATCAAGTGCCCCACTATTGCGCCAAGCATCTACCTCAATCGACTTGGCCAGCGACTCGTGTGGTACCACTCATAAAATAGTCGATTCAAACCATCTATTCATTCATCGTGTTTGCTGCATTCACTGGTGGCACCTTATAAAACAGTCTCGAGCATTTACTTTACTTGGGTCTTCTGCACCCGAGTTGGCATTTGCGGCAATTTATCAAACATCGAGTAGAGAGACTATTCTACCTTCCTCTCGGAGAGAATCAAAGGCAATTCTGTCAAAGTGCACAACAGCAGCAAGCGAGAAAAAGCATCGACTCTTAATGGATTACGATCATTAGGCAGCAACGATGAGCATCACAGCCAATTGGCTATTAATTTGTCTTGGCAAGCGAACTAAATTTAAACCAAATTAAAACCTTATCAATGACACACAAAGAAAGCGAGTGAGTGAGTCAGTCGGAGAGAGAGGCCAAATCCTTTGATGGCCACAACACAGACTGACAGCAAGCTCAAGTGCCTGACTCGAATTTTCTCTCTCTTTCTCTCTCTCTCTCTCTCTCTCTCTCTCTTGCTGGTTGTTTGTTTTTTCTCCTTAGTGCTCGTGTGCTACTTAATCTTCGATTGACATTTGGCCGCGCTCGGAAGCACTTCACCTCCCCTCGTATAGCGATGACATCAGCTCAAATGTCCACGCTTAATGAAATCAATTATTCCCGCACAGCAGCCACATCCATCATATATGGAGAACAAAGTTGCCACCCTTGGATCACGTCGGCATTGGAATAGAGCAAACTGATATTGCTCATCTGCCATCCATGGAGCACTATCTAGAGAAGAGTGGGAATTGACAATAGCACGCAGGGTAAAGTGTGCGGTGTGATAGCAAGCTGGCGGCACTGATGGTGAGAAAGGTGGTATCACTGAGCGGGTCAGTGTCACGGCCAAGCGATGACACTTCACAGAGATGCATCACTTGCTGCCACGGTTGCCTATCGGGCACTTAATTGAATTTAATTCTAATTGAAAGCTCTGTGTAGTGTTGCAGGTAATTGAGAGACACCCGACCGCGAAGAGGAAGATCACTGCATGATTAGTGACCACTCAATAACGATACTTAATCTTGCGCTAAGCAAAGGCGTTGATCAATCGCAAATTCTTAAATGGTTTATATATTGTCACGAGAAATGCAACAAACCGAACGCTTTCGTTATAAAGGATGAGACTGAGAACGATAATGACAGAGAGTCATTGATGGCGTAGCACACTTTTATTATCCATCGCTCGGAAGTAAAAGATGTCACTCATTAATAAAGTGCTGTATAACAAAAGTGTCAGTTGAACTCTTCATCAAGCTTGTGGTAAGTCGGCAGGTCTTGGATCAGGCCAGATAACTCACTATAATGAAGCTTTCTAAAAGCGCAAACAATCAAGCAGCATCATTGAAATCATTGGACATATTTTACGCTTCACTCAAGAAAGATCGTAAACTGACTTGATAGAGTCCACATCGAGACAAAGAGTGTAGAGAGGGGAAGCTTTCCCAGAAGACACCGATGGGGTGAGACAAAAAAGACCAAGTCAACGCGAGCTTTTATGTGCCTCGAGACGAGATATTGTCGATAAAACTACAAAACAATGGGCACGGTGGCCTGTTGGCGCCACCACCGACTAATACCTCGTGAGCACTTTCACATCAACCAACACACGGGTATGGTGCTTGTTGGACACCTGTTCGGGTAGCCACTAGGTCTGAGGTAAGCGAAATTAACCATACACACAATCAACAATGAGCAGCTTTCCGGCAAAGCCCACCCCAAGGCGACCAGAATCTCAACCAGTGGAAGCGCGTGCATTGCTTAGCCAGCACTCTTCGATTTGATGAGTAGAATGAGTTGCCCGCACGTCTCCAATCCTCACTCATTGCACCAATTCTAACGAGCTGCATCACGCTCCCTAGAGTGAGTAGACTGATTCAAGTTTGCAATCTCAATGAAGCTCGAAAAGGCGACGGGTAGCAAGCGCACTCAGGCTCTTTTCACTAGTGAGATCCAATCGAAGTATCGACTCATTAAGAGCCTTAGATTATCGAGTCGAGTGCCAATCTTTCTCTCGCTCCTCGGATGGCTAGTGCATTCGTGTGTTTGCACATGATCTGTTTGTCTGTTGTCTTGTTGAGAGAGCAGACTTAATTTTAAGTGTAAATAGCAAGTGTAGTTTCGAGTTGAATTGTGTGAGTCAATAATAACAAGTGCAAAGAGGCGACTGATGGCAAACTCGATCATCGTTTCTCGCGGTGATGCTTTTGGCGATACTGATATACTGAGGTATGACAATGCACCCGTGTGTGTGTGTGTGTCTGTTTGTGTCGATCTGCTACCAAACACCACTGTTATTGGCTCATTACAATTTAAATTTCAAATTGTTGCCACTTAAAGTGGAGCGAGAGGTAGTGATTTGGGAGATGTGCGCCGGAGGCAGAAAATGCCACCAGGAGAGGTTAGTACAATTGTGGTCCCGCTCAGCGCCATTGGGCACACACGAGGATCGATAAGACAAATGAAATCAGTGGCTCTCTACTGAGGCACTAAGTCCACTCGAGACTAGATGTGCAAGCCCACACCGATGGGTCTATTGTCACCAGACAGTCTTATCTTGAGCAGTAGTGGTACTAGTCTAGACTTTAGTCCATCATTGCCAGCCTAAGGGACTATTGTTTGGACCCGCGTGCACATGGTCTAATTGGCACAGCGCGGAGGGTCACATCACCCTTCGGTCAATTTATGGTACCGTCGTCAAGTGTGCCCATTGTCTCCCCGCCCTAGTCACCTGTCTGCCCGAGCTGCTCTCAGTCTTTTCACTGTTTGACCTTCTTATCACTGGGACTAGCACAGGCCATGGGGCAGTGCTGGGCATACTTGGCATAGTTCAGCGCCTAGTAGACACAGTGACGCATCTCCACCGCCACGTGCATCACAATGAAGCGTCTAGAAACACGTGTTTTTATTTATGCTGGCAATCAAAACACATTAAACTATTGCAAAGCAATTGGAATACGTCGAAAAGAGCTGGCACGATGATCACCAGATCGGAGGACTGCACGTGCGAGAAGTGCAACGCGTGCTGGCGTGCCATTCGCGTCATCATACCTGTGCGGACACGCTAAGCAATGCCACTCACATAGCATCACTGGGCGGTGCAATCGAGGTGAGTGGGAAGGAACAGAGGCGACAGGAAACGACTGCCACCAGTCAGCCACTTGTCACTACTGCAACTGCTGCTGTTGGTTCATAATTAAAAATGCTAACTGCTCGTAATAGAGAGAATGAATTTGTAATGAAACCGCGCGCGCCAACTACAACTAGTGAGATGAGTAAGAGAAAGAGAAAGAGAGAGAGAGAGAGGGCAAAACACCTTGTCAGCGTGTGAGTGAGTAAGCATGCTAGTTAGGCACCCAAGCGGGGGGATCGAGTGTTTGTTTAGAGTGTGTCGGCAGGCGCGCGCCCCGCTGGCGACGTGCCAGACACTAATTGGAGGTGTGAACACACATGGCTCCCGGTCTCCGATCGAGCAGCCTTCACCGCTAGCAATACATATCTCATTGGGCACACTACAATTATGATTACATACCTCACTGGCATCCAGAATCCCTTCGCAACCGGGCCTAATTGGAAGCGAAACAAGATACAAATCGTTTAAACAGATACAGATACAGACATACGTAACAATTAATGTTGATTGCAAGGAAGTTTGCTGATGCGCACTAATGAGAGGCGTGTAGATGTGGCAGTGAGCTATTGAGGACATTACTACCAAACACAATCACGAATTCCATTAGGCGCTCGCACAAATGACAAATTAGATTGCATTTTCTTCGCCCAAAAAGTTGCCGATTTTAAAACTGCTGCTCTTGCCGATGTAGACAATCCTCACCGGGTGACTTAACCGGAGCTGAGCTGAGCCAGTTCCCACGACTTATCGATTGGTGGCCTCGATTGCGCGCGTCAACAAAGAGTGCTCGTTTCACTCAATTCTCATCTCACCAAGCACTATCACTACTCATTACTCTCTCTTCTCTTTTAGTGTAGTCATCAAGTGCTCCATCGTCTAGTTGATTGGTCGAATTCTCACTGTACGCAATCACTAACCACCAAGATGATTTCTTATAGCTTGCTCACGACCAGACGACTGTTTTCCTAATATTTTTGAACAAAAATATTTTTTTTGGCATTTTTAAAACTGTGTCTATCTAGCTAACCAACCGCGGAAAATGGTGGCGAGGAAAATTATGTAAATAGCAACACTTTAAAGTTTTCCACTCATTATTTTATTGAGTTGCCATTAGTGGTGAAGTGATGCGATGCTCGAAGCCGCCGAGGTCGGGACAGGTTAGCAAGTGGATTTATGGAAATGATCGGCACACACGGCGCACTAGACACAAAACACGAGAATGAGCCCATCCGCTGACAAGCTCGGTGGTCAGCACCAACAAGTTCAAACAATTGGATCGGACAAGGCATAACATCACACTTTGGTTGAGCTTGCACACACACAGACTATGTCGGGTTGAAGTCCGAATTGTGGCTGGCTGGCGGCCACCATATTATAGCCAATGATTTATTCATCATCATTGCACCGAGTCGCGCCGGTGGCTGGTTGACTTGTGTGCTCAATTTCCTCCTTTTCACTGACCGTTTACCGTTATTATTGTTGTTGGCTTGGTACCGACAGTTATCTCAGACACACACGAGCCAAGCTCGAAACACCGCGATCGGATGTGGTCTGCATGCACAATGCTTCTAATGAATTATCACATTTACCCACGGCAGCATTGAGGAAGCCAGAGCACTTTCTATGTTTAGCTCTTAGCAGTCGCAAAGGTGAAAATCTCACTTGTTGACGTAGAGCACTCTTGGTGACTACCAACCACCACTGGTGAATCCGAATCAAATGGTAGAACTTTTTCAATAGTCGATTTGATCTTTTGATTGAAACAATTAGATCGAGTTGATTGGATTACCAAGAGCGACGAGATAGAGCAAGACACGCAAACCAGACCACCAGAGCAAATGACACCAGTACAAACTTCCATGACGAATAGGACCACTCAATGAGCCGATCAATCAAGCGGCAATTGGATTGCGCTCGAACAAACAAGCTGACCACCAATGATGCCCACCACCATTGTCTCACTAGACCCACACACACTCACAACTGACCAACTAGACTCCTTCGATCGCCCCACTCGATTCGCCTGATTCAATTTGCATTACATCAACACACCAGTTGAACTAGAGTCAAGACAATCATCGATTGTAATTCATTTCCACTAACCAATTGAATTGTTGGAATGTGTTGTTAGTGGTGCGATCGTTGCACTTGGTCATTGTGTTGTGACGACCCGCTCGCGCTATAGCAATTCCAGTGGCACTCCAATCGGTTGATATGAATTTTTAAAATTAATTACCCAACCTTGATACAGTGGCAGTTCACAGTTTGGCAGCTACCTGGCTTACCGTGCTTGGAGGTGATCGCATGCGCGCGTGCGCAGGCCTGATCGGGCTAAGTTACGATTTACATAATTAGAAGAGCAACAACGAGTGTTCGCTGCCGAGTTGGTCGGCTGATGAGATTGGGCCTGACGGGCAAAGCGAGAAAGCGGTGCAAGACAATTGAAGCCGCTGCTCACCGTGGAGGGCTCGAGTGGCATGTTCAGTCGTGGCAGTGGAACCTGTCGACAAGCGCATCAATCGATGATCGATCGACATCATCACCGAGCTCGCGCGCCAGCCTTCTTACATAACCAGTGCACTCTTCACCGGGGGAAGCGCACATCGGGACTACATTTATCAGCATTATAAGCCTATTATTAGCCAATTTCGGTAACAATTGATTGAAAGTAGCTCGAGAAAGAGAGAACTGACTTTTGAGAAGAGAGCGTGTGGTGGCGTCGTCGCTGGGCTTTGTCTCGGCAGTATCGTCTGCCATTATGCCAGCGAGAGAGCTTGTTAGTCGGCTTGTTATCCACACACGACAGAACTGACCAACCAGACATCCTTCGTGCACAATGCAGATTTACCTCGGCAACCAGTAAGTTGCTGCTTGTTGCTAGCGGCAATATTCCTCTTTTTCAGAGTTAGCAAATTTTAAACTTTTCAAACAACAGCCCCGACAATGAAGATGGAGCCGATGCAACAAATTAGTTGAGTTGAAAGAGCGAGGAGGTATAATGGCCGCTCAGTTTATTATTAATTAGTGCTATTAGCACGGGTGAGTAGAGTGGAGAGCCACGCCGAACGTCAGCCCAACAGTAGCTCTCAACTGGAGGTGTTCGTAATGCGCCCATTTGGCGCAATCAACGGTCTGTTTGAGAAAGAATAGTCTGCTACTGCCATCATTTACTTCGCCTTTTTTAACATCAAGTTATTATTAAAGTTTAATACATAAATAATAATTAATCACACCAACTTGACTATAGCAAACTAGAAGCAATCATAACCAAGACAAAACGTTGCAGTCAATCACAATAGAATCGAAAAGGTAATTACACTTGCACTTACAAGCAAGTTCATAAAACGGTACTTGCACTATCGTCTGTAGCAGATTATGGAGGACTAATCGATCGGAGGATTGTCGATCGGGAATGCTGTCCAAAGAGCTAGAAGGAAATGGTGTAAATCCACTATCGCATTGGAGGATAATCCAAGCGACATGGCTCGATCGCAATTCTTTGCCACTTACCGTTGTGTGGAGCTGGTAGCGAGCAGTTGCCATTGCAAGCAATCAATCAAATCGATTGCATTTTTCATTGGTGCATTTCCTCGACAGACTCGCGACCATCCTGCCAGGCACTGCATCACCGCGCACTTGACACTCGCATTAGCACCAGACTCACATAACTGGCTCGATCGCTGCTAGCACTCTGTATTACAAGCCATTATCACCTTTTAAAAGAAACATTTTCAACAATCTGTATAGCTATCACATCTTCTTGGGTATCGGTGCCCCCCAAATGGAAACCACTCAGCTCGCTTTGACACTGACGAATTCACTGCCATGGCTCAACATTGTCTCTAGGTGGTGATGTCGTCTTATCCAATCCAATTACAAAGTTGATCTTGACATATGACGACTCAGCAGGCTGACTACGGGGATATCATCAACGTTTGTGTCATTTATTTACGGTAAAGTTCTCTTCTCTCCACCAAGAAATTCGAGATCTCAGGACACATTTGAGGCCTCTAGTAGTGTGTGAAAATTCTGTTTGTCGATTGTCTCCAACTTTTTCGTGAACTTGTCCGCGAAACGATAAATCTTGTCGAGATGAAGTCGAGCGGCTCGAATGAAGCGCGATTTACCAGTAAAGATAGAGAAACCGGTACAATACTTAACCATTTAAACTCAAAGTGCACTTTGTGTGTCGGTGCGCCACCGTGTGTCGCATTGTTTAAATTTATTTGTTTTACCAGAAAGCTTCTGTGCGGACAGTGTGCTCGAGATAAGAGAGCCAGAATGATCACAGAGGGATGTGGCCGCTGTGGAGTAGAGTGATGATGCTGAGTGAGGATAAAGCGATTAGCGCGCCAACAAGGAACACATCAAGACGAAATGCGTTGATAATTGAGAAGAATGATGAAGCACCGATGGCAAGCAAGGTGATGGCACCGTGCAGCGTGAAGTAGAAGTCGCCCAGGGGCCTCTGGTATATGTCAGTATTTGTTGACCACCTTACAGTGATCACCAATTATAACCAAGAGAGAGAGAGAGAGAGAGAGAGAGAGAGAGAGAGAGAGAGAGAGAGAAAGAAAGAGAGAGAGAGAGCGTTAAACGTCGCCATCGGTGGCGCTGTGGTCGAGCATGTATTGTGAATAAAAAACACTGCAGGGCGTGTGGCGTATCGCGGTAGCTAGAGTGGATTAGCTCTGACACCGAGCGCGATTAGTGCTTCGATTGGTCACTTCATTTATCTTGAGTTGTCTTGGTGGACTGGCGGCAAAAGCATTCTTGGTGGAGCACGCCCCCCTCATTGGCGAGCGCAACCAATCGCCCCACCGACAGATGTGACTGGCAATCGGGCAAAATCAATTAAACCACTCTGTCGAATTGTTCGTGGACGCGTCGTGTGGATCTATCAGTGATAGACTATCGGTGAATATCACACTCGACACACGCACTAATCTCACCTCTCATGTGGCAATAGTTATTTCGTTCCTATGAAGTCGTTATCAATGGTGACCAATTGAAATAATTAAAATGTTTCTACTGTCGGCTCCCCATCCATTCAAACCTCGATACCCTACACCTCACAAATAGTTGTTTGTGTGTTGTGTCTGGGATTTTTGTCTTTTACATTTTCAATTAATTTTTTTAGCCTCGCACTCTCTCTCACACACTTTTTCATTATTTGAATTAATCGGGCCAAATTGAATTTTCTCTCCTTCTTATGCGACAAGTGAGCGAGAGGCTCATGCACGATTCCGAATCAATGAGACTACGTTGGCTGCTATAATAAATGAAGAGGTATTTGTTTGAAACTGCCAGAGTGACTATCGGCAAATAGTGACCGGTGATATTCGTGACGATACACACACCTTCGCTGGTTAGATGGTGGGAATCGTCTCTCGCTTTAATCTTCACGCCTTTCGGTGACAATGATGGCAAACTCAAATCGACAAACAAGCGAGCATCACTTAATCCAGATGTCAAGTTTCGGATGTCGCCATCAACACCTTGTGATCCTTATCAGTCATGCTCCACTTTGAGAATCAATTGTAAATTTAAGAGTGCTATTGTTGAATTTCAACTTGAAACATTACAAACCACATAGTTTGCTTGAAGAGAATCGTCCAGACGAGAGCAAAGCCTCGCCGATCGGGTGTGCACACGATTAGGTGCATTAAGACCTTAGGTAATTGACCTTTGTATATTATTTACTTTCTTATATTTTAGTTTGGTAGTGTACTACATAGCTGTTTAAAAAATGAGCGCCACCTTCTAAGAAGGTGTCATGTGCTGTGCTGTCATGTTGTGTCGTGCACCACTTAATTCAAATGTCAAGTTTTGGAATGGTCAAGTTCTCATCCTTATCAGTCATGCCCCATTTTGAGAATCAATTGTCAGTTTAAGAGCGCTATTGTTGAATCATATACCGTGTAATCGTGTTAAGCTAGCTAGGAGGAAGAAATACTAACAAAAGTTTTTAATGTAAAAAAATATTTAAGAAATAAAGCATCGAAGATTAATCCAGAAACTTGAGAAACCCAATTAGTCATTACTTCTTTAATATGTACTGCAAGTCAATTCACAAATTGGGGAGAGAGAGAGCATGCCGCATTTTCTAAGATATGTCGTGAGCTTGGCACGCTGAGACTTTTTGAGTGTTGATAATAATCAACAAATTTTTTTAATTATTGTGACATAAAACTTGATTCTTAATCTGCTCCCATTTCTACGGTGTTCTGACAGATTGGTTTTATTAATTAAACTTTTTTGTTGATTTTACTTAATTCTTACTTAGTTAATTCAGTTATCGATACATTTCTTTCATATATAATATCAATTGGACTACGATGAAAAATAACAAAATAAAATAGTTTTAGTTTTTTATTCCATTTGTCATACGACAATTCAATTTGGGTAACTTTATATTCTTTTCATTGTGTTGATTCATGTTTGGCATTCACAGGTTTCTTAGGTTGAATATTGCCACGGTATTTATCTCTCTCTCTCTCTCTTTCCCTTTCTTATTTTTCTCTTGTTTGCGGAATCTATTATTGGGGAATGAGCTGGCACGAGAAGTGATGACAAAGATGTTTGCCCTGGTGGTGGTTTGTTCCGCGTGGTGATGATTGACTTCCGACACGATGTCGGTTGCTCTACGACACACGAGTCTCCTCTCTCTCTCTCTCCCGCTGGTCTCTCCGACATTTGTTTGTATTGACGAGAAACAAGCTTTTAATAGGATAACAAAAGAATTGATTACAATGACAATGACGATCGGAGGCAGAGAGCAGTAGTGAAGAAGGACAAGCACAAGCTGTCGCTATGTTAGCTTAGTTGTACAGTTGCCTAATGGGACATTGTTTGTGAGGCCAGTGGTGAATGGAGCCCACCGAGTCGGGCCCATTGTCCTCGATCAGTGCCATTAATTATAGTCGCAACCACTGTGATGGAGTCCATCCACGCAATCACTCGGTGCGTCCCACTCGGGTCCAATTTGGTCCCATCATACAGAGAGAGAGAGAGAAGAGAGAGACAAGCAGATGACGCGCGAGACTCACCACAGCGCTCAGCGTGTGTCGCAACTCTCATTCTCATACAATTCTTCTTACCACAATTAAGTTTACCAAAATTTCTATTCTACGCATAGAGTCAATTCCGATTCTTTTTTGTGGTATATAAATTATTTTATTTTATATCAAACAAACAAGTTGTGATGAGCAATTTTCAATCAATTTTCAAGTGTGTGCACACCCGAACAATGCTGCGCTGATGATCGCGGAACGCCGTGTGATGCAATTTTCCCGCCTTTTTCACTCTTCATTGACTTCATTGACATTTTTTATTTTAAACTTGAAAAATTTAAGTCAAAAGACAAGGTGACATTTGATGTGTTCTAATCAAAACTCAGTAAATATTGACATTTTGCCAATTTCGATCTGGGCCAGCATTTAATTAAATAAAATGATTATAACTGATCTATCGTTTGAAATTTAGTGAGAAGTAGAGAGGCAAAGAGAGAAAGAACTTCATTGTGTTTGGTTTGGGCATGCACGTGATTGGGACTTGGAGTGAGGTGAGTCACGGTAGTGATTGTGATGCCACGATCCGGACACTAGCCCATTGATCAAACGGAGATCGATGTTTTGATTTGTCGCCTTCTAATCGAATTCTAGCCTCATCACCCTGTGGCACACCATTCAACGAATAGCATGCCAGTGTCACGATGGCACTGGGATATTTTGATTTAATTAACTCTCGCACCATCTTTGTAAGTTGGTGCCAGTTGAAGCTAGTAACAAATTGTCGTCTCATTGTGCCAAGCTAGGCGCGTGTTTGTCTCTCCGTCTGTCTCTCTGTCTGTATGTGTTTTGCTTTTGTCTCAGTGTCGGCTGCAGTGTGTCATTGTGCTTCACACTAAAGTCCCGATTCTGTCATGACAGGAATTTCAGAGTAGAAGTCAAGAATAGGACAGACGTGGAACCGATGACCGAGCGCGACAAGCGCGAAATTAATTGAATTGCCCAACGATGGGGCCACACACAAAGAGATCCAAAAATGTATTCTTTCTCTCTCACTCTCTCTTTCTGGACCAAACGATATTTTTGATTTCAATTTAATTTACTGTCTGATTCAGTGGCTCGATTGTGTGTGCTGTGGGCTCATCAAGCAAGCCCAACTGGGCAAACAGAACTGCCGGCATACATTCACATTGCTTCCTCACTCTCAATTGAAGTTTCCTAATTGTTGTTGCCCAGTTTGAACTTGATTCGGGTCCAATTTGTGTTTGTCTCTCTCTCTCTTTTTCTCTGTGTGTGTGCTTCTCTGTTTTTATTTTAGGTTGCTACTCGAATCCAATCATGCGCCCAATTGTGCTTCTTTGCTCTGTTGGAATTTAATTTATTTGCCTCTCTTTCTCTCCCACTGGATTCAATGGTGTCTTCTTTATTCAACTTCCAGTGGAGCTTGTGTTTCAATTGACAAACATTGTACAACTGGTAGACAAGTACAAAATGGAGTAATGGCAATAGTTAGATGCATAGCTCACTGTGAAGGTGACCAGTGGGAGCGAACGTCAGTCGGTGTCGGCGAGTGGGGCACACACAGTGTCCGAGGCGCCAATAATGCTCGCCCGATTTGCATTCAAACGCTAAAGATCCCGACACTGGCCAGAGTGGTGCCGCCGCAGCCGCCGATCTCTTTGACGACATCCACTTCACTCCACTCTCTATCTTGTGACTTGGCTAATAGTCGGCTTTAACTCTACCCAACACACAGAGTCATACTCCTTCCAAGGTTCGAACATTTCCATAATTTCTATATATGATTTTTTGTTACCGCACTCTCTCTCTCTCTCTCTCTCTCACTTTTGATTATCAATCCACTGGCCACTCCACACACTCACACACGGTACTTTATCGGGCGTCGTCAACCGTTGAAATTGTGTTGTTGAAATTTAAGACTTCTCGATTAGATTAAGCTTATGAGATCGAGTTGGTTTTACCACATTTTTAGCTTTTTCTCCATTTGATTCTCCCCTACTCGAGCAATGTCTTCCGTTTACTAAATAGGCAATTTTATTGTTTTCCCCCAGTTTTATTTTCTTGTTCTTGCATCATCACTACTATCGCTATTATTTTTTTCAATCGGAATTTAAATGAATGCTTGATCTTTAATTCTATCGTAGCACCGAGCAACACCACCCTGGATGTGCTTTTTGATAACTCAATTTCCAATGCCTTCTCTATGCTAATGGTCACTTTTTTAATCGGAGTACACATTTTGTGTAGAGACAGTGTGGCGACACTCGCTCACTAGGAATTGACACCGAGTTTTTTGTGGAGAGGGAAGTTTGGTGTGTCTGTGTTTGTCGATGGCAAAGCTCGAGTTTGTTGGTGGATGACTTGGGCGTTGATTGATTCCGGTGGTTGTTGAGCGTGGGGGCCGTATCGCACTGTATCGGACTGACCGCGGGTGGATGCGGTCACTCTCCAATAGCCCGACGATGATTTCCACAGTAGCTGGCAGAGTGGCCAAGTGAGTGGCATCTATTAAATGCACATCATCTCCTCACTGTCGCTTACTCCCATTGTCCTCGGGTGCGCTATCATTTCTCATTAGGTTTCACCTGGTGTAGTGTTACGCATCTCATTTATTTTTGCTTTCGCATCGTGCCGCAATCTCGGAGGCGGTTAAAGTGCGTCTGCTAGTTCTTTTGTCTTTGGAACTCGAGGAGAAGCTACACCTTAGATCGCTATCGCATCGAGGCTCTGCTTAACACTGCTTGAGCAGATTAGATCTGCACCGGGCAACAATCGCTCAGTTTCTGCATTTGGTCAGTGACACCATTCGATCGTGAGATGGCCAACTCTCTGCGGGTGCGCTTCAGCTTCCACTTGAACTTCGTCAACTTCCACCGCGACTTTCACTCTATTTGGCCATGATGCACTTTGCGCGCACTAGCCCTCAATTTTAAATTCAATTACCATTTGTCTTTCTCTTCATTATCTTACCCACAGAGGCATCAAGTAGCATTTGAACATTTGAAACAAACTAGATTCTGTCACAGGAGCTGTCATTGTCCGACTCTTCTCACAAAGCACAGAGCACATAGTTTTCAGTGCGGTCCCGAGTGTCTCTCACCGCAACAAGATAACTTCCACCAGTGCGAGTCACTCAGCAAACTTGCTTGTTCTTGCGCTTGTCAATAATGGATGCGATCATGCTCGATTAAAATTGTTTCGTTTCACAATTAGTATCAATCCCCTCGTTCGCTCAATCTCCCCCGTTCGCGATGGAGGTTTGTGTGCCGATTTGCTTTGCCTGCCTCTGCTCATCTATTTTGTGGCGGCTTTGCGTCGCTCTGATTGGATTCACTCGGTCAGAGCTCGCTTGCTAACCGAGATGACACGAGAAAAGTGACTCAAACAGGCGAGCAAACGAAGTGGAGATTGGCTTCCAAGCACACGAGGTGCTCAATTCGCGCTTCACTCGGCGCCAACGTCACCAATGCGCCTAGACACTATTTGTTTTTCGCAACTGAATGCTCTCTTAGGTAGACAATGGCCACTGTGTGAGTGGTGGAGTAGACTTGCACAGTGCCACTTTCGAGCTTATCACTCTCGTTCCTTATCGTCACCTGGGCGCTCGGTAGCAGTTTGACCGCGCTAAGTGTGCGACAGCGCGTAACCAATCGGGTCTTCTCATAATTAGTGTTCGACCGGCTCGATGCTGACACTTTTCGTTTTCAATCTATTTCCCAATCTACCTCGCTATGCTTCTGATCTCTCTCTCTCTCTCTCTCTCTCTCTCTCTCTCTCTCTCTCTCTCTCTCTGTGTGCCCGTGTCATTTATTGTTTTATATATTTCTCATTTTATTTTTTTCTTTCAGTTTTTTTTTTTCTTTTT
>WURS02063790.1:0-10608 GCA_011762765.2 Rhinocypha anisoptera | reverse complement strand
GAAAAAGGAGATGCGAGTTGGGTGTGCCTAGTTGGGTGATATCGACGGCGAATTGCATTTATGGCGCATTGTTCGAAAGGAGCAGCCGGCGCAAATCGATATCGTGGGTATCGATGGGGGATGGATGCACACGTCCAGCTACTTTGTTTTGTGGTGCAATTTGTTGATCGCTTCCGACCGGGGATGGGCCTGGAAGATGGAGGGAGATTCGTGGTGCCTCGTGGTAACACCAGACGGTTTTACCGGACATTGTTCAAATCCTCTAGAGCGACCCCGTCGATACCAACATCGGAGCGAAATAGAGTCGAGACGTGTACTAGAGATGGGTGATTCCGATTCGATTCACTCGAAAATCGATTATTTTATTACGATTCACGATTATTTTGAATCGATTATTGTGATCCGATTCTGATTGCATTTGTTTCCCTTCCGATTAGATTCAGTTCCAATTCAGATACGATTCCGATTCAGTTACGATTCAGATTCTGTTACGATTTCGATTCAAATCCGATTCCGATTTAGTTACGATTCCGATTCGAATCGATTCACGCGATGCGATTCGAATCTATTGGAACGATCCGATTTTTCGAGTACTCAATTCACACAATACGATTCGTTCCTTGAAATCGCCCATCTCTGATGGGTACACATAGATTCCTAAATATGATGGGTGAAGCACTCAGGAGGTATTAATTAAAGGTAACTGAAAACAAAATGTAAGTTATTGATTGTGAGAAGTAGTGATGTAGAAATCCATGGAAACGTAAAAATAAATTTCAAAAATATCCAACATTTATTATGGTACCACTAATGTCAACGTCACTCGTCATAATCAAGTACCAACATACACATTTGGGTCGAAATACAGCTTTTTTATTTTATAAGAAATGAATTGCCACAAACTTTAGCGGGAAACCCTTTTATCCGATACCCAAAAGGTCAAGAAATTCCGTTGACTAGTTAGCTTAGTAACAGAAGACAACTGGTTGTCGATGAAGGTGAAAATAAGGATGCCATTAGATAAATAAGCATTTATGGAAAATAAAACCCTATTAAAATGTCAGCATCTAGATTTTGATGTAAAGGCACTTTATTAAAGAGCCTTTATGCGGCGCACGTTATTAGGTTTATTTGAAAGCTGAACACTATGGAAACGAGACAGAGTCCGCCTTGAGGCTGGGCTATGTGGGTTTGGAGTAAAATACAAATGAACAACTGGAATGCAATGAAAACAAATTTCGATTTACTAATATAAGGGAATTAAAATTTGTAAATATTTAAATGAATAGACAAAAGGCAAATCAAATTTTAAAACCACTGCATATAAAATATTCAAAACACGCATCCTCCAAGGAGAGGTGCTGTGGAAGTAAAATAGAGGAAGACCTAGGAGCAAGAATTCCTCTGGTAAGTCAAGAATAGAATGATAGGTATTTTGTTCTTACCTCAAGATGAAAAGGATAGCAGTTCAGAGAAAGGAATGGTTACGTCGACAATGCATTGTTAGTAGATGATTTAAAGTGGCCATATTTTTTCAAGATTGTGCTCTTCTACAATTTGATAATATTCACTTAAACTGTTGTCATTGAGGCCCCTATCTTCCATTCCCACTCATATATATCCTTCCTCTCGGTCTGAATAAACTATAATTAGTGCTGTTCGACTTGAACTAACACAATCAAAGTAATTGTAATTTCTAATGTGGTAACTTGAAGGCGTAGCCCCCTTGCAGCTCCTACCTTTTTGAGACTAATGGCATCTTTGAGGGTTTGGAGCGGAGATCTCTTTCCAACCCCGAAAGATAATCCTATGAAAGAGGGCAAACTGATCAATTTTAGCGGTAAATACAATGTTGGGTTATTTTGCAAGAGTTATGAATAATGGGTGATATAAATTCCTGGCGAATTACACTAGTGTAAACTGAGATTGTATTTTCAGTATGCTTGAATTCTTAGCTTCCAAAGAGACCTATGGATGCAGGATCCCATTGCAGTCTCTAATCGTTAGGTCCTTTTGATACATGAGGTTACAGCTCACCTAGAACTAAGCCCAGCGATGTGTGAAAACTCATTCATCAGGATATTATGGGGGACCGGTTACTTGCCATGTGCTACCTGCGGTTCCCAAGAAAGGTCGGTTTAGCTGGAGGTGTCTAGAGGGCAAAAAAGTTACGACAAATTTACGTCTGAAGTCCAGTAACATAAAAAGCAAGGGCGGATATATTGATTTGGGTTTATTTTGGGCTATCGTTCAATATGCCGAAAATGATTGTAGGTAAGGAAAAATGAGATAGCATCAAAAAATAAATAGCATTGCTGTAGCTCTATGCGATCTATAAGTACCTATTTGCATTATTATGGAAACTATGTCTGGAAAATAAATAGTATCAGGCTCAACTTTATGGAACTTCATGATGAAGAAACATAACAACTTTTTAAGTACACAAATGTTTATTGAAACGACCGGTTTTGTCGAATAGTCGACATCATCAGGTGTCGACTATTCGACGAAACCGGTCGTTCCAATAAAAATTTGTGGACTTACAAAGTTGTTATCTTTCTTCAACGTTTGGAAAAAAACTAATTATTTCCCTCCTTGCTGAACCTTTGGAGGGGGCCTCTTCGTCTTTATATAGGGAAAGTTGGCAGTCTAAACCATTTTATTTTTCTTCTCATATTTTCGAACTTTCAATACTTTTTCAAAATTCTTGATAATTTCTGCCGTACGCTTTGCTTCTTCCTTCAGCCACAACACCTGTTGTAAATATCTTCTCCGCCCGCTCATTCCTCTCCCTGTTAAATGCCTCATCAGCGTACAGAGTTTATCACTTCAATCCATGCATTTTACTTTCTCAAGCATTCAACACACTTACGGCAAAAACCTTCAGACTACAACCGTTCTCTTTTTTCAATTGTACCAAGCTTATGAAAAAGGATAGTGCTCAAGATCACGTCTCATTCCAGTTAAATCTGTAAGTCGTTAATCAAATCCCTTTTCAATTTCTTAATTTTTCAATATCAATTCATAACCGATAAATTATTATTCGAAATTACGTCCCTCCTCCCTCCCCCCCCTCCGGGAAAGCTGTGAATTTCGATGATGCCACTCCTAAATCTGCGTCATCACATTTTAGTCTTCCAATCCGAAACTTATGATGAGAAGAACGTCTCTTTTCTCTCACCCACTAAGTGATGCGAATAGTCGTTTCCTCTTCTGTTCTCTTTCGGATCTCCTCTTGCTTTCTCATATTTTCTTTCTTCCAATGGGTTTTCTTTCCCCCGTTCTAGGTATTTAAATATTCTTATTCCTCCTTTTTGTTTGCTGTCGTAATTGTATAAATTAGTTAACTCTCTAAGTTAGTGAACTGTCTAATTTAGTAAACTACTTAAGTTAGCGAGGCCCATCCCAACATTTATGAAAATCTTTCTTTACTTGAACTTTGTTCATTTTCTCCCACAGCTGTAACTGCGTTTCAGCTTTCGATTTTTATTAATCGTTATCTCTTTGCCAAATTCACTTACTCTCTATCGAAAATATTTCATGCTAAATGGCTTTTGCAATTAATCCGTGATGATGAGCGTCAAGTGAAGATCAAAAGAAGTTGGTTTCATCACTGAGGGAATTGCGTAACAGGGGTTTTCTTAACTTTTAGTAAAAAGTGTCATCAAATTTTCTAGGAATAGATGTTTCTTTGGGTTTCAATATCAATATATTATTTTGCATCATATCAATATTCTCACTTTTGCAGTTTGTGAAATTTAAATTCTTTGCTGAATTGTTATAGCTACATTGTTCTTTTTTGCCTTTATTTTTATCAATCTTTTACGAGTGACTCAAGGAGGAGAAACTTTCCTTTCTTACGTCTCTACTTTCCTTGGGTATTTAATATTAATATGTAGTCCACAAATACGCGAAAACACAAAAATCTAGTAAAATATACAAAATAAACGTTCGAATATTAATTATATTTAATAAAATTCATTATCACACACCATTAGAAAGATTAAAAACTATAGGAGATCAGAATAAGCCATAAGAAGTACGTTTTCCATGATTACAATATTTTCTTAAACCTGTCTTCCTCTCCCTGAGCATGGTAGGATTTAGGAATTTTTTTTTAGGATACGGGCTGCTTTACTATGGAAGAGATTTCTTCATTCAAGTGTATGGCTTCATGATAAATTATGGACATAAATTCTACAAGTCTATAAATTCTGACCTGTGTTCACTTTCGAAAGTGAACACAGGTCAAATTTCTCGTCAATCACTAGTTGACAAATATTTTTCAAACATTGTTGCAATTAATGGAGTCATCCGTTACCTCATGGAACCAATACAATACGAAAGAAAATCACTTAGTAATTCCACAAAAAAATATTATTGAACGATCCGAGTTTCGACTTGAAGATGACTGATTTAGTCGAAACCCGGATAATCCGAGAAATATTTTCGTATGTGGAATTACCAAGTGATTTTATTTCATAATCAATCATGTATTTGTGAGTCCTTCCACTGCTGGTTATCTGTAAACTATGAACCAAAAATATAATTTATCGCTTAATTGAAACCATATCTGTCTATGAATAATGCTTTATGTGATTTTCTGACATTTTAACCTAGATAAAAAATCCTATTAGCACCCAATTTGGTTTGGTTTCAAATTACACCGGAGCAGAAGATATCACATGAAATTTGGTGCTCATAATGTTCAAAAGCATTAAATTAATTGATAGCACCAAATGGTTTTTAAAAAGAAACGAGGAACAAATATAGTGCTTTAGATAATACATATGTTGGTAATTTCTATAGACACTTTACTTTATTCAATGCAGTCTACTCTCCGTGAGACCACCGGTAACAATCCAATGCAACTGAGTTCGAACAAACGGGACACCTGTGAATTATTGACTTCGATTTTCACAAAATAAATATCATATCCGTCTCTGCCCTTATACCGTAGTGTGTAATAGCGAGAAGGTTCACTAAAACCTTAAGTAAGTTTTTCGCCGAAAAAGTCCATAGTATAGTCCTATTCTTTGAGACACTGGTCGCCCTCATAATTCCCTTGCGGAAGACAATAATGCTCCACAAAATTCATTCTCAGAATCATTTTCAATAAATCGTTTCCATGAAAATCATAACTTCCGAGTTTGTCTCAACCTCTTCTTAAAATTTCAGCTCAACAGGGAATGCGGGTGACAGGAAAATGATTCTTTGGAAATATAGCCTAGTAATTACTATTCGTTGTCTGCTCATAATATGGAAACTTTGATATATTCTGCAAAAAGAAATATTCTTGTACTTCTGTGACAAAATATGTCCATAATTGATCATTTATAACGGAATTTTTGACTTAGTGAACTAGTACAAGCATTTACTTGACATCCTGAATAGATCTCTGAGAATCTATTCAAATAGAATTCGATCTAAGATCGATCTAAAGCAAAATTGCAACTTCAATTAATGAAATATGTGATTTTGTGCATTGAAGTTAGTTACAATAAAACAAATAAGTATAAAAAACCTTTTTTCAAGTACCAGATAAAAATATCGGGTTTTAAATTTTCATTAGTGAACTCATAATGTTGTTCAAGAATATTTGTCGACAATTTTGCAGGAGCGGGCGTAATTTTTATTCCTTTGATAAATAGGCTTTGTGAGTTGAGTCAAAATATTTCCGTTAACTTATGTATCAGGTAAAAGAGTAGTCTACAGAGAAGTCTACAGTAAATAAGTACAATAAATAAAAGTAAAAGATTAATAATTCATTGAAATTTTGAATTATAAGTGGCATACAAACATATTGATTTAAGACCAGTAAGTGCTTGGGCCATAACATAAAGATTTGAATGTTATATTATTTGCATATCTTGAAAATGTACGAGGCCTGTCCCAAAAGTATCCGATCCTTCTTCATATCTCTGCACTGGTGCTATTCTTCTCCATCGCATTCGTTTCGACCGAATCTTTATCGTCAAGCCGGTGTCCTTTCAGGGCAATTTTAATTTCGGGAGCATCCAAAAATCACAGTGCTATGCTGGGGCTGTACGAAAGCTGGGGTAACTGTACGACATTGATTTTTGCTAAATATTGTTGCACAAGGTTCGATGAACGAGCTGGCGCATTATCATGGTGAAGAAACCAGTCACCGCTTGAACAAAAATGTGGCCTTTTTCTTCTAACTGCATCACGCTATGTTTTAAGAACTTCATCGTGATATTCTTTATTGGTCGTCTGACCTCTAGGAGCAAATTTGTAATGCACAATACCTTTACAATCGAAAAAGACAATCAACATTGACTTGATGTTGTTTCGACTTTGACGTGGTTTTTTTTGGCCGTGACGAGGATTGTTGTATTGTTTCGAGATCATAATCACAAACCCTCGACCTGTTACAATCTTTAAAAGTACATTTTCATCATCGGAGACCATTTCCAAGTTGTCCAGAGCGATTTCAAAGTGAAGATTCTACCGTTAGCAATTTTGGGATGAATTTCGCACACACGCGAGTCGTTCCCAAATTCTCGGTTCAAATTCTATGAACAGTAGCTTTTGGTATTCCAAGATCATTTTCTAATTCACGCTCAGTCAGCCGGCGATCATTTTCAATCGCAAGTCGTACACGTTGGTTATTATCCGGTATTATTGCTGCCGAAATTCGACCAGAACGAGAATCACTGTCAACATATGTGCGGCCCTCTTTAAACCGCCTATACCACTTCTTTATCTGTGTTTTGCCAATACACTGGTCCCCAAAAACCTTCTGTTTCATTTCAACAGTTTCCTCACAAGTCTTTTCGAGTTTAATTCAAAACTTGATGCAAATTCGTTGATCTGTTTTTTTCCGTCTTTTTTAAAAACAACAACATCCGACGAACGTAAAAAAGGCACTCTAAACAAATACACGGTACTCATGAAATAAACGTCCTGTTGATAACTACGGGCAACCGATGAGTTCGTGAAGAGATACTGGTTACGCTCATACTCCACAGAGGACTCGTGAACGTTCTGACGTGGAGATATGATGGAAGGTCGGATACTTTTGGGACATACCTCTAATGTCATTAATGTATAGCATTCTCCATGGTACTCTAAAATAATTTTCATGTGAAATTCATAAATAAACTTTATATAAATTATACAATTTCTGGGATGTTAATGTTTTTGATACTACAAATCCAGAATTGTGAAACTACTGAAGAGTCTTTAAGTGACTGGGGTGTTATAATTTACTTCGAATTGGGAATTTTTTTCTTTCTCATAAAAATCACATACTTTTTAGGTGAAATTTCTCTATTAAACGTGCCATTTAATAAGTAAATAGTCCATTTTTCAAATCGACAACTACCTTAAAATTGTCTAATAACCTGTGCTCCTATATGCATGTGTAGTGGTCAACTTGTTTTATTAATGTACTGCGAAAAATTATTAATTCATGTTGGGCAATATTTGACAATGGAAGGACAATATTTATTTGCGATATATATATATATATATATAAGACCGAGACCTTTTTTTTCCGTCAAACGTGGCATAGGTAGGTTAGTCCTTGCTTTGCTCGACTCCAAGGACACTCAGCTGCGAAAATTGGAGACAATTTTGGAATTGATTCCACGCCCTCCACGTAATCAATTTTGTACATAGACTGCCCTCGTGAAATGTACCCTTAAAACAAGACTTATGTTGATCTTGATCCGCTTGATTTCCGGGCCGGTGGGGGAGGCACGACCCAACTTTCTGTGCTCCGTCGAGAACCGTGCGTGTCGGATCGGTTCAGTCATTCGTGCGTTTCCCGGCGAGTCGGAGGACCGGACGGGCGTGAGCGAGCGATCGACCGCGGAACCAAAAACCGTCCGAGAGCAATAAAAATGAGACGGGATCGTTTTCACAACTCAAGTCGATTTCATTCCTAAACTATTTCTTTTCCGTATTTCGTATCCTCGTCTCATGAAGTATCGACGAGTTTGTATGCGTCACGACACGTCGAGGACGTCGATAAACGAGGAGTCCGCTTCCATTCTTCGCAAGTCCACTGCCTATGGGGCTCTTCCTTTCCTCACCTTAACTAAATTTGGCGCTTCTTTCGAGGTAGGATCTATGTGCATTGTGAGTGAATTCGGTTCGACTTCAGGACTCAATTAATATTCAGTTTTGGAAAGGAGTTTATTTCTCTCCCACCCCCCTCTCTCTCTCTCTGTTCACTTTGGTCCACATCTCGAATTTTTCGCGTAGTTCACTAGAGGTTTTGGGAAACTTTTTACCCATAGGGTGAATGAGTTCTTACGTTTTCTCTAAATGGATAGTCTTACTGAGGGAAGTAGGTAATTTGGACTTGAATAGTTAATTATTGTTTATTTAAATTTAAGATGATAGATATAAAGCCCTCTCTTTTTATAAGGAATATGTTTGCGGTGCAGGTTTACAGAATGAGTGAAGCTTTTTCATCACCATATTTGTGAGAACGAAAGTGATAATTGTTCGTAATAAATTGGTAGCTAAAAATTAGAAATTCCTGGAGCCAGAGAATTAACCTCGGTAGATAGGGCTCTGGCATTCAGGCGAAGAATGAGAACCGTGCCGAAAGAATGGAATGGGTCGAATGTAGTCAGCAGTTTTCCAGGAACCAGGTCTTACCTACGAGAATAGTCACGGTATGGGTAGAGCATTCATAACTTTTAATATTTCCAACATTCATGCTCCAGAGCGTACTACATTTGAAAGAGAGAAAAACAAAAAAATATTTATTGTTCTTGGACTTCGTCCCCTGATAACATACAAAAAAATACGTAGATATTAGATCCATGATAAGAATACATTTTTAATTTACAGTTTTTTTACGTGGAACGACGCGTTATCATACTCAGCACATTCACGTGCAGAGAAGGAGTGGTAAGTCACCGAATATATAGCTATACCACCACCACAGTAATCAACCCGAAGGTTGGTATGTTGAGTGAGGGTAGAGCTCACCTAGTACTAATCCCACGGCGTGTGGAAATTCACTCACATCAGGGTAGAGGGGCCAGTTCCTTTCCCTGTGCCGCCTGTGGTATCCCACGAAGATGTGGTACCCAAAAAATCACTCAGCTTGGATTTAGCTGGAGGTGTCCGGAGTCGTCACTGGGTCTCGAACCCGGGTCCCCCGGTCAGTAGCCAAGCATATATGTTGAAAAATCTTTTTAAAAAAAGTTGAATCTTTAATGTAATTTGGTATACTATTCCATAATCTTTCCCCTACAATGCGAAAAGAGTTTTCGTATGAGGTAGCTTTGAGTTGAGGGCTGATCAAATAGTCAGGATCCATCCTGGTCGTCACATTGGACTTTTTATCGCTGACGGGGAAAGGATGCCATCAGATATATCTAGGTTGTATATCTATAAAGAGACAATTCATAGAAAAACGAATCATGTATTTTTTCTAGTTTATTTGAACGTCAGCCTTGCAAACCTGAATGAGACACAAAACTCTAGAGTGGCCGATGTAAATGTAATAAAAAATGTCAAATACAGAACTCGGCATGTGTACGTGAAATGCACTGCCATCCCAGTATTCCATTCTCGACTAAGTAAGTGAAATCTAGTTTAAACTAATTTTTGGACGTTCCACGGAACTTCTACATGTTACTCTGCAATCCGCCGCAAGGGCGTTTAGTATAGGGTGAACCATCACCATAAATTCACTCCCACAGGTAAATGTTGGAAATTATTCACAAAGAAGGAAACTATGTGCAAAGTGCAAAACATTATTCACGTCATGAGTAAACAATGTCAAACTGCATCACGAATGCAAATTAACTACAAAATATACACACTACCTATCCTAACTAACCAAGTTTATTTTGATCTATAATCGCTTCTCTAACTTCCTTCCATTCGCATGCTAGTAGGTATACCATTCTTCCCTGAAGAACCTGATCCGATCGGGCTTCTCCGATCGAGGTTCCGATTCCGATCAGAATTCCCTTTTTTATTTTCCTCATCTTTCGTCTCTGGTCTAAGTAAGTGAATGCTAATTGAAATTGTTTTTTGGTCGTCCGTGGGAACTTTCTTCCGTTCGCATGCTAGTAAACCTTTCCTCCCTGGAGAGCCCGATGTCATTGCCGATCGGACTTGAAACAACAAAACCACAACGGAAGAAAGCCCGCGAGAAAGTTGGGCACTCCCAGTGCCGATTGTGTGGAAACCGTGGAAGGGAGAGGAGGGAGCGGGAGGGTGATTGAAGAGAAGACGAAGTCCGAGAGACGTGAAGGGGAACGCACGGATCAGGCGAATAAATGAGGGGACACGGGGGGAAGTTCCGAAGTAATGAAGAGGCCCCCTCGCTTAGGGTGGCGTGCATCTGCCGAGAGGATCTATCCTCGGGATACTCTTGATCTAGTGAGGTTCCTTCCTTCGGCTTCGGATCACTGAGTCGGAACCCCGGGAATCGTGCCCCACCTCCCTCCTTGCCCGAAAGCCGCTCACCGCGAACCGCTCTGTCCGCGGACTTTGGTGGATTGCGCTAGGTCTCCGTCCTTCGTTTTGTTATCCGCTCCCCCGCCCCCCCGCCCCCCCCCCCCCCCCCCCCCCCCCCCCGCCGCCCCCCCCCCCCCCCGCGGTGGGGCCCTA
>WURS02063779.1:0-10608 GCA_011762765.2 Rhinocypha anisoptera | reverse complement strand
AGACCCTATTCCACACCCCCCCCCCCCTTCCTCCTCTCCAACCAGCCCACACCCACACGGCGAAGAGGGAAGAGCGTCGGCTGATGAGCGAATAAGATATGGACTCCTCTCGCGGGAGGACGAGGACACGGCGAGAGCGGACCCCGGAGGGGGAGGAGGAAGAGGGTGCGGGAAGGGAGCATTGGTTAAGAGGGTGGCAGTGGCGGGGGGGGGGGCGGGGCTGTGGGATAAGGGGTTGGTGGTCGCTGGCTATAGGGGAAGAATGATTCCAACCGGGGAGAGGTGAGAGAGCGAGGTGAAAACATAGCGGCCGAAGAAGGCGAAAGTGAGAGGGGCGCGGTGGGAAAAGCGATACGGAGGATGGTTATAGCGTGGGAGACGTTTGCGTCTTTGAAGCGTTGCGGTGACGTCGCTCATGTACGCCGGCCTGAAAACAAACAATCTCCGTCCCTTGGACCGAATACGACAATTGATGTAGGCTCTGCGGATCAAACTCCCGACACTTCGTAAGTTGGGAGGCCTTTTATTCTCGGGCAATACCTTTTACAACAAAAGTTGACAGCTTAAACATTCCCATCCAATACATTCATATGCACAACTCGACTGTTTTTCGATGCCTTGAGGTGGGATAATAATAAATTTCCCTATACCTGCTGTAAAATACATTTAGGTGCATTGACAACAGTCCATTAGATATAAATCATTAAGGACACATCAATTCCGCAACATTCCAACACTATATCTTAAGGTGATTTATTTGGAAATGGTTTCGGGAAAATAAAAAATTCATAATTTGTAAAGACATCCTCTGGTTGGTTCCTTTGTAAAAAAAATCGAATAGTTATTCCGCCAAGGTAAAAAATAAAACAGATTCACGTTTTCGGGCGTAACTTTGTGGAAATTTTCCATGATGGGATAAAGAATGAAAACCTTTTATTTTTCAAGGTGTTGTTTCGAGTCTGGTCAGCACTAAAAGGTTCTTCAGACCGGGATGAAGGGTAAAAAAGGATGGGAATGGAACGGTAGGGTGGAAGTTTAGGCTCATGTGAGCCTACAAAAATATGTTTCAACTAGTAAAACTAGTTTAGGAACAACCTTTATTTTTTCTCTTTTTTTCTTTTTTCAATGTATTATTTCAAGTCGGGTTTAGCTATTAGGCTCTTCAGATCGAGAGGGAGGTGATATGGAGGGGGAGAGGAATTTTAGGCTCATAATATCCTCTAAAAATATGTTTCAACATCAACCTTTGTATTTTTTTAATGGTGGTTGTTTCAAGTCTGGTGTAGCTATTAGGCTCTTCAGACCGGGAGGAAGGATGGAATGGAAGGGTAGGAGGAAGTTTATGCTCAAAAAACCTCTAAGAATATGTTTAAGCTAGTGAAACTACATCATCTACGAAATAGTTTCCGGCGTGACTTCGTGGAACTGCTTCATGATTAAATGAGACACAAACTTTGTTTGGAATTCCACAAATTTTATGTGGAATTTCAAAGTTTATGTCTCATTTAATACATCATTTACCTTCTAAAAAACCTTTCTAACTTCCACTTAAAATTTAATATACGACCATGGTTTCGACGTTTTGTCGGTTGATTGTGATACAAAAGCAAACAATCAACCTGATGATGACAAAAAGTCTCGAAACCATGGTCGCATAATATATTTTCTGATTTCTTTTAAGTGGAATTTACAATGGTTGTTCATTCTTTATCGCATCATAAAAAATGAAGTTATTAAATCCTAATCTATTACTGGTTCTACTCTAGTGACACCTGTTAACATTCCGAAGAAATCCCGTGTTGAACCGAAATAAATCCTTTCGATTAGTAATGTACTTGAGAGAAGTTCGTGAATTGTGTTCGCTGCAGCGAAAGGCCCGAATTTCAACACCTAAGCGAAGATGTGGCTGAGAATACCGAGGAGGAAAACAGACGGCAGGTGTCGAGTCGCATTGGAATGTGAAAGAGAAGCGCGAATCATGAGTGGAATTGGTGACGGGATAATTTCATATGACTTTTTTAAATTCATGACAAAGTTAAGCCCAAGTTACTACCTTTGGTCAATATATATTTCAGGAATACATTATATTACATGGAAGATCGATTGGAATTTCAACATAAAATTTTATGTGAAAATATCAAGTCACTCTTTCATTTAGTAAGGAATAATTCTACAAAGTTACTACCGATTCAATTAAGTTTAAATATTCCACAGTACTTGGTATCATGAGGAACATGGTAATTACCATAAAATGGATCATAACGAGTACCGTAAACTTAAGAACGTAGAATTCTATTCATTGATTAGGACCATTTCTCACTATTCTTTAGGTACTTGTTACCTATAATAAATTTGATAAAATAATATTCCACTCATATGTTTTTATCAATGTCCAATTTAGACATGGTCTCCGTTATTAATTTTCGTTTCAAAATCTATAAACCCATGAATAACAGTTGGGGACACAATTAACAAATTAAACACAGTAACTCCAAAGACAAGGGACGGTATTTATGTATTGAATGTCATGTCTTCACAAACGTAAGACTACAATCGATATGCAGGCAAAAGTTTATTTAGTAAGGCTAAACGACTTTTGAGTCAAAGCAAAAAACTGTTAATCTTTTTATCTAAAAGTGCAATTTAAAGCTACGTAGCTAGTAATTATCATTACGTATTTTCAGGTAGCAAAAATAAACATGAAAAACTCTTTAAACCCTACGCACATACTCGAGTTACGAAGGAAAACATTGATGTTCACAGCATGGAAATTTTTCTTCTAGTCATCGTTACCCAGTATCATTATCATCACTCTCTTCGAAGCTACTTCAAAACCCTCAAAGGATTTTTTTTCGAATTTCATTTAGCGTCTTTCTGAATTTTGGTAATTCATGCGACAAACACTCAAATTTCCATTATTTTTAAAAATTATGATAATAATAATTACCATGGCAATTAAATTGATATTATATATCCGATTACTTATTAATTAATGTTTTATTAACAAATTTATTAATATTTATTTGTCTATAAGATCCTTAGGATTTTTTACATTCGTGGCGGTGATAGGAGAAGACCAGGGTGCACGAATTACGTAGTGATCACTATGTAATCATGTGTAATAATGTAATTCCTAAACGAAAAACAGAGATTTTCAGGCAGAGGCTGTTTATTCCTAAGGCCCAAAATATGTTGTTCATTACCCGAATTTACTGTTAATGCAAGGACTGAATTTATATTTGGTATAAATGTAAAAAAGTATTATTCGCTACTGAGGATATATCAAATTTATTTTTTTTATGAGTGAAATTATATTTATGATGACCGTCTATTATTTTTTGTTTTGTCTTTTTATTGATATAATTGTAAGACACTATATCGGCATTACAGAGAATGTTCCTGTAAATTATGTGAGTACGCAAAATCAAATTCACAATGTAACTTTGTTTATGCAGATGGACGAGTCGGTAACCCCAAAACGGAGTTTCCAAAGGGGTACCTATATTCCCAACATATATGAGGGAATTTTGTTGTTGTTAATAATTGTAAAAGTGATGTAGAATAAATTCTTTATTATTTATTTCTTTCTTTCTCATCAGTTAATCCCGAGTTTTAAAGTAATGAGCACGGGTAATTTTTAGTCATGTGGCATATTGATATGACTATTGCCTTTTGTAGCTTAATATATTCGTTATGGTTAAGATGCAGTATTTTGAAGCTGTCATGAATTTGCATGAGTATAATCCCGATTGCTGAAATTACTATGGGGACAATGAGGACCTCTTTCGTATTCCAAATTCTTTTTATTTTTATTGCTAATTCCTGGTATTTGGCGACTTTTCGTGAAATTGTTTTTTCAATGCTATAGGATTGGGGTACTGAAATAGCTATTCAATAACATATTCTATTTTTATTGTTGATCAGGGATATATCTGGTCTCACGCAATTGTAAATATCTTTCTGCACAGTAAACAATTATAGTATAATTTTTATCCTATGGTTTTTATTTTGCTCTTAAATTATTTTCATGTATATTGTAACAATGAAAAGGGGTTAGGAGTGGAAGAAGGGACTATTTAGTCTCTAGCTAGCCCCAATAAAAAACTTTTATTATTATTTCTTTCTTTCTCTTCAGTTAATCCTGAGTTTTACGTAAAGAGTACGGGCATTCACCAAAGTGCCTCTTTACTGCTGTGCTGAATTTAAGAATTTTCTAGTGATGTGGCATGTTGATATGACTATTGCCTTTTTTAGCCTGATATATGTGTTGTTATTATTATTGATATTCTTATTACTTCCTTCGATTCCATCAATGAAGATTCATTGATTAAATTTTCCCAAAAAAACAATTGTTAAATTACTATAGGTGTGCGTTAGCAAAGGAAGTATTTTCGTATGTCAGGAGAAAGAAATTAGAAAAGAAACTGGTAGAAATTCTCGTTTGGAGCGTGACCCTATTAAGTTCCAACCTTGGATATTGCAGAAGGAAGATGCGTACCGATTAAAGGCATCTGAAAATCAGGTAGAGCGAAAATAGAGAAAGAAAAAAACACTAAATGCTAACATGAAAAAGATGCTTTGGTAGGCGGTATCCAAAGTACGGAGAAAGGGTGGGTGGAAGAGTTATTCGCGGGGGACAGTATAACTGCTATAGGATTGTGATAAACTAAAAGTGAAGAATGTTCAGTACCCCAGGCAGAGGAAAGAAAAGAAAAGACCGTGTATGGAATAATGACGAATAGGAAATAATTATGTGCGGATGAAGAGGAATTTATGCAAGTTCTGGCGAAGTCCATTAGAAACCTACCTTTAACGGGTAGATAACTAATTACAATCATCAATGGAGTTGCTTAGGAATTGAATCTTAAACCTACGAGACGGGTCTTCCAAACGGAAGTGAAACGGCGAACAAGGAGAGAACTTTTAACCAACAAAACCCATCGGACAGCCACTGTTCGGAGTTATTTACGAGGCATTTCATAAATGAATTCCTTTCGTTACTAAACGGTTAGCTAAGGATCCCACCCTACGCTCTGGACAGTCTTAACAATCAGGGATGAAAAGGAGATTATTTCATAAACCCCTTACTGAATATTCATGAGGAATACGAAAGAGGAATACGGAAAACGATCACTAGGAGAAGACGTCAAAATAGGAATCGTTTAGAGTATCATATCAGCTTTAATGGCAGCATTTGTTGAATTCATTCCCGTGGCCCTCGATGAGGTTATTTATGGAAGAAGCCAGACTCCTATTCAAATATCCCTTTCGGTATCTATAATTGGTATACGGTGATGAACGAGACCCATAAAAATATCACCTAAATTCCAATGTAGTTGCCACGAAAAAAAACCTGAATACTTTATATCGAAGAAGGGTCAAGGAAAAATAGTAAATAATACGAAGTCGGCAACCTTTGGCGAAGTGAAGAATGGTAAAATTTTACGAAATAAATTTTAATGTATCATCAAGCAAATAAATTAATGAGAAAGTTTAGACACAAGAACGAATTCAAAAAGTTATTCACTGCGATGCACTCGATCGAATAAAACAGCATCTCACAGGAATGTATCGAGAGTGACAGGAATCTAAGCAAGTCGACAGGAATGTCGCAAAAATAATTCATATCTCGTATTTATAGTATCACTTTTGATCACGTATTACGAATGTCACTTAGACTAAAATACATTACAATGACTATACTGTGGCTACAATACATTGAATAGAAATTGGTGCCGATGATTCCATGCAATTAGGGATAGGTAAATATGAAAATATAAGAAAGTAAAAAGCTATGTACATTTTATAAATAACCGCTCCATTGTTTCAGACAGACAAAATTTATTTTCAACAACTTGAGTCAAGAGAAAAACTGTTAAAAATAAGCGAATCAAAATTACGAGTATAATTTAAGAAAAGTTTCTCTTCGTTAAAATGTATTAAGTAGGGAATATTTTTATTGGAAAAAATCTCCAATTTTCGACAGCGCGCTTTACTGCTACATTCAAACAACAGTATGTGACCGACTGAGCATTCCTGGTGTTACCGTCGAGGTTCAAAACATCACATGTTTGCTTTCACGGTTTTTCCGAGAAGATCCAAGATTCAACTTGGATTTAAATTAAATCAATATGCTCCAAGCAAACGCTGCGATAGAATATATTTCTTTATAGCTCCAAAACGTAGATAATTAGAATGAACGACCTGCCGTTTCTTCAATTATACGATTTCGAATGGGGCATAGGTACTAATCAGTTCGATAAAATTGAGTCTCTATTTCTTCCCACAGTCCAAACGCACTGATTTATTTCAGACCGGCCATTCTACCGCCTCTCTAGGTTAGGGTCCGAGCAAACCGGAAGCCCTGCTTTAAGCCCTTATCGCAGGGGGCGATCCTGACGCTTAACTTTTAAAAGAAAAATACAAAAAAAAAGAAATAAAGATCATAAATCGTTTTGCAGGGCAACAATTAAGGCCCACGACTAATTAAAAAGGCATAACTTCTGCCCTCGACTTCGAAGAGATTGTGTCTTCCTCAATAGGACACGATAAAGATCCTGACAAAATAATGGTGACTGCGTGGTGATATATAACGGAACGATTCCCACAGAGGAACTCAAAGGCAGGGTCGGTGACTTTCGAAAGGAAGAAGGCCAAAATTATTGCTCGCTCCCTTGAAATGAAACCTCATGTCCTAACTTTATGGCAATCTCTTGTGGTGTTTACTGGAACTGATGAATCACTGCTTGGGAACGGTCAAAGAGTGAATGCTATACCGAAGCCAATTTAAAGAGATTGTGGTTCCCAGCGGTGGTGTAAAATTTAGTAAAGTGTTTACGAAACAGTAGACAGCAACTGTCTCAATACAATGCCATTATACTGGGGTTTTGTCCTTGAACAAATATATATGCTATTCTTATCGAAATAATCATAAAATAAATCTTCATTTTAACATGGTTATGAAGTACTTAATGTTATCTCACGAGAAGAAACACGCGACATAATGTTACGGAGCACCGACAAATTACACAAATTTGGTATTATTTTCAGAAAGTGTGAACAGGGGAATAATTACAAGGATCATATGAGTGCAATTTTGTTCTTATTCCTAAAAAGGAGTAGACTATTTTTTACTTCAAGTGTGGAGTGAATCTAAGTGAGGCATGATTTCAAGTAGTGGGTTCACAAGGTTTCTGCGATCAATGTAACTGCTGCCGTATATGTGATTTGCTGCAGTTCTCTTCATTAGATTATATATATACATATAGATTTTTATGAGAAAATTCAATCGAGCACAATATACATAACACAGCCACAGGGGTGGCGACGTAAAACACAGGACACAGAAAGAAATAACACTCACAAGTAATTTCCAATAATTTCAACCGCGTCGCAGTCTTCTTCGAGGCGTAGGTGGTCGAAATTATTGGAAATTACTTGTGAGTGTTATTTCTTTCTGTGTCCTGAGTTTTTCGTCGCCACCCCTGTGGCTGTGTTATATATATATATATAATTCTTCATCTGCTAGTTCTCTCAGACCGACGAAGGATCAAGCAAGCACCGAAATATCTCTTCATTATGTGAGTCTTTCTTTATTACCTGTTTCAATGTATGTATGTGTATAAGTGTGTGTGTGTGTATATATATATATATATATATGAACACTATGTCAACCCATTTTTATATCAAAATAAATAGAAGCTTTTCAATCACATTCTTTCCAGAAATTATTTTTTCGTTTGTATGTATTTCTTCTTCTTTCTTCATTTTTATATGAAGCATACATCACATATACATGAGGATCCAATGGTTCCATCAGTAATTATTTAAATATATCTAACCATTATCTTTTCATAAGTCTTTCTTTAAGATTTTCTCCGCTGACTTTCATTGACATTGACATTTTCATAAACACTGTAAATCTTCACCAAAACAAAATTTCTGCTGCTCCCAGGAACCTGGTTTTTTTCTCTTGCCTATATCTGTGGATGTTAACGATTAGATAAAATATTTATTCAATAAAATTAAATTAAATGTAAACAATTTATTTATTACTACTTCTGTCTCTTCTTGATTTCTACTTTCGTTCATTTAAATTTATGTAATTGGGGATGTATCTTCTGCCCCTTCAAGCCTCCATCCTTAGCGTCGCAAGAAATAGATGCCTTTAGTCGACGACATCAAAGGATATTCAAATTTAAAAGAGTACAGCCTAAGTTTTCCTGTTCATATGTAAATCTTGTCTGGATTTTTCCGGGTATTCGCCGCAATCGTTGACCAGGGCTAGACAACAGAAGTTCTCGACCATCATGAAGAACATTCGGAAAAATGCAGAGATCAACCGATCAACGTCGAGGAAATCATAGCATCAACACTTGTTAACACGTATCTAGCTTTCTAAAATAATTTATAGTGCCACTGGTGACTTTTGCTATTTCGAAAATATATAATTCATTTTATTTTTGATTCCATATTTCACTATGGCTGACGTAATCATGGGACAAGAGCGATAATATTCTGGGGTGTACGTATACCATCACTTGCATTGCCTCTTTTTGGAAATTCAAAAGGCGAGTTAATTAGCAAGTTATTGGGGGAAATTAAGGAGGGTCGAATTTTCGATGCTTCAAAAGGATTTGTCCGAGCTGCAGCGGAGACCTGGATGTAATCATGTACAAAAAAATAGCCACAGTTTGAGAGAGGACGCAGAGGGGGGAGGGGAGGGGGGTTCGGGAGCCCTTGATCCCCATCCCCCCCCCCCCTTTCATGTTACCATCACCACCAGCAAACAAGAGAAAATTTCGGATATCAAAGAGATCATTCCGCGGACCCGAAGCGGCGGAAGGGGGAGGGGGGGAAAGAAGTCGACCCAGCATTCAAATCCCGTCCACGTCCCCAGCTGCAGAAATTTCTAATTATCTCTCTCTCTCTCTCTCTATAAAGTTGCTTCCGACCGCCCCGGACTAAAACCCCGATGGACGCGGCGGCCGCGATATCATCTTTTACGAGCCACTCAAGCATTCAGATTCATTGCCGCCGATACCGAGTGCAGCGTCACCTGGCGCGTAAATAAACAGCGCGAAAGGGAGAGAGAGAGCAGTTTCAGATTCCCTCACCCGCGGCGCCACGCCCCTTTCGCCTTTCGACGACGACCCGGGGAGGACGAGGGAGACTTCCCCACCCCATCCCCCCCGGTGCCTCCGCCGCCGCGCCTCGCGCGCGGAAAGAAGACTTCCTCCTCTCCCCCGGGTCGTCGTTTTCCCGAGTTCAAGCCTCGCCTCGCGCACGGCTCCGGTTGCACGGGACCCACCCCTCCACCGCCGGGGAGATATCACTTTACACGGGCGTTAGTTCTCCAAAAGGAAATGGCGACGACACACAATTACCCTTTAACGCGAAAGTAATGCGAGAGAGCGCATCGAGGGTCCCCGGGAGATAACTCCCTCCCACTCTTTCGCACAAGCCTTAAAAGGGCTCTCGGACCTTTCTTTTTATCTAATGAAATATCATGTGCCACACGGAGTATCTCCGGAGCATCCCACATATATATATATATATAAATAAACTACGCCGCATTACCGCCATTAATATGACAAAGAAATAAGTTGACTTTCAAGATGAGCAGATACACGTTTGCAAGTTTGTCTCGATATTTATGGGAATAGTCAGTCGACGGGCGCGGAATGAATGAGGGAGTGACTTTCCCGTCGTGTGGCGCGCTTATCGGAGGAAAACAAAAAATTGAATAAATAAATCTGCGGTTAAATTTAAAAAAAACGAAAATAAATCCGCTGACCTGCGCAGGCGAACCGGAAACCAACAGCACAACACTCGTCGCGGAAGCCTTCGAGTCAGTAAAAATAAATGACCCCAAGGTAAACTGGCAAAGTAATGAAATACTTAATAGGTGATATCCACCATGAACTTAAAGTTCCTCCAAGAACGGTGATAAGAAAGAAACTTGGCATCCAAGCATCTATATTGAAATAAAATAATAGCGGATGAATTAATATAAGTGAAGCTGAAAATTCCACAACCGGAATGGGGAAAGAATTTTTTTAGATGAGGTTCGAATGGTTAAGAAACATTTCATTCCGAGAACTAGTTTTTTCTCTACTTAAAAAAAAGCAGCAAATGACACATGCTTTGATCAGATTAGAAAAAAACAAGAACGCTGTAATAACTTAATATTGATGTTTTCCAGAAAGATTTTTTTCGACCTGAGTTCCAAAGAAAAATGCGTCGTATAAATACGTGTTCCGACATAATCGAAGCATTTTTTCTTGCTTTCAACCGTCCACCAAAAGAAGATAAAAAGAGGAGTGACATGAAACAAAAGCCGGACGCACGTACCGGTGGCATGGAATAAAGGGTTGGACCCTTTCTCCCCACCATCGCTGATAACGCCGGAAAGTACCATTTCAACGTCGACCCTGCCACCCACCACTCCCAACTCCACGAGGAAAGGAAAAACGGGGTCCACCTTATCAAAGAAGCAAGTGTAACAAGGGTACTATGGAAGGGGAGGGGTTATATATATATTGGTTCGAACACTAGTGGAACGTACAGAGACACAGGACACAAAAAGAAAAAAACTCACAGTGGTGA
>WURS02063769.1:0-10608 GCA_011762765.2 Rhinocypha anisoptera | reverse complement strand
CGAGGCATTTTTAGACGACGACGACGACACTTGAAGAACGAGAAATTTGGTTTAAGATTACTATTTTTCCAGTTTCGGTCATGACATCAGTCTGGAAAAATTTATCTTATGAGAAAGGAATTAGAGGTCGGAATTACTTTTTTTTCTTCAGTGATTGAATCCAGTCATGAGGCTAAAGAATATTTTGTTTTTTCTCTCCCTCATTCCAGGAACAGTAACAATACACATTTCGCTTAAACAGAGCACATGAAAACCTCGATGAGAAAACGAACAAGTCGTAATAAGAATATCATTAACTTTTTAATACGAAGAGAGAACCAAACATGGGGGAACCTGAATAACAATGGCTATATTCTAATGGATCCATTCCCAATGATGGTAGATTCATCCCTTGGCAATAGTAATATCGAACGTTGCCCAAATTTATTCGTCTACGAAAACTCTAAATTACATAAATGTTATGGAGGGGATGAATGCCGGAGATGTCTAAATAATATGGAGGAAATCTATTTTTCTGACGGGGAATCGTATCTGTACGGTGGTCATTATTAGAATAAAAACGTTAGATTTTCTTACTTGAGATACATTTTTTCAAAAATGAATAACGAAATCATATTTGTTTTAGATCGATATAAATGTATACGTTACCGTGATAGCAAAGGGGTGCAGTAGATTACTCTTTTAGATTTATGCCTAGATGAAATATATAAAGCCATAATGAAGCGCTCGCGGGTGAAGCAGTGGTTTTTCGAACTTCCTCCCCCTCTCGCTCGACTAAACTGTTACTTAAAAACGAAAAGTAACATAAATCGGATGTTGAATGAATTTGAACCACATACCACACTATATGAATATATATATATATATATATAAGAGTGTATTTTGCCATTTCATTGCCTAATGATGGTGCTGTATCATCGAAGCCTTGTTTGAAATAAATATATTTTTGTGGAAAATTGAATTAATATTTTACTCAACAATATAGATTTTCGCTTAAATTTGGGGAGGATTTCTTTGTCAATGATGCAATGATCTAAATTGGACTCGTTTTATATTAAAACATTAATAGTATTTCACCAATTAATGTCCTTTTCCAATTAATTGATCCTGGACAGACAGTTATTGGAATTAGTAACGGGCTCACCTGCAGATCTTGGGGATGCCATGTGTAACTGGACGCTCGCGGCTCCGGCGCTGTAGCCATAGATGGTCACCAGGTCAGGATTGCCTCCAAACCTATCTATGTTGTCTCTGACCCATTTCAGCGCCAACAGCTGATCCTTGAGTCCATTGTTGCCAGGGACTTCTGAATCTCCCGTGCTCAAGAAGCCTGAAAATGTAATATAAAATAATTAGAAATGTAGCGATGATAAACCCATGCCCGTGAGATTGGAAATACTGATTTTACAGAAACTAGAAGCAAAAAAGAATAATAAAATTCTGATTATATTTGTTGCTATATAAAAATATCTAACAGATTCTTGTAACTTTGAATTGCTTTAACAAATTGTTTCTAAGTTATACTATAAATACATAAATATATATGCGCATATAGTTACACCACATATACCCTAAATGGAGAGCAGTTACCAATACACACTTGAGAAATGAAAAGAATTATATCTTACATCTTTGTCTTGCTACCATGACGAATATATATTTACATGATTTACATCAATTTCAGATATTTTATGATTGATTTGATGGTCAGCTCAATGATTGGTGATGCTAATGGTACATTATTAACTATTAGTCTCCAAAATGGACTCCTTTTACAAGAAATTAGCTTTCTCACCAAGAGCACCCAACCTATAGTTGATTGTCACAAGCACGATGTCTTCATCCAATAAGTATCCCGGCCCCATCATGCTGCTCTGGCCGGATAAATCAAACCATTCTCCGTGGTGAATATAGAAAATGACAGGTTGTTGAGGGTTGGATTTTATATCTGGTAGCTATGAAAAAATAAATTCATTTATGTTACTTTTTCATTTTCCTCTTTTATGTCTAAAAAAGATATCCCAATTAAGTTTTATGATAATCCGACCGATATTTACTTTTTAAAACTACATTTATCATGTGAGACGATCCATACCCAGAAATCTAAAGACTTCAGAACTAAAGCTTCTAAACACTTTAATCCTCAAGGACCAAATTTAGGAACCATGGATATAATGCTATCCCACATGAATCTTCAGTGTATTTTATCTTCGTTTAAAGTTTCGGTTATAATGTATTACTCTTTGAAAGTTCTATCCTCAAAATTTGGGTTTAAAAAGCTTGAAATTATCAATAACAGGTAGATGGCAATTTTCCAACTTTAAAAATATATTTTATTTTCTACTGTTTTCAATGTCACTACTATTTGGTACTAATTTTTTTTTCAAGTACCAACATAATTACCAAACATCCGGGAAGTTAGGGTGAAGTGGATCATGGAGAAGGCTTACGTGAGGAGAGTGAAGGGGGTAGGGTTGAGACCAAAATAAGACATTATAATTAATAAAAATAGGAGCTATGTTGCAGGTTATATTTCAAAAGTGAATTAAATCAACATTGTGATCGATTGCTTACCGCATTGCGGAAGAAATACTGCACATCTGTTCCTGCTTCCACATTGTACGAAAACTGAGATCTATCAATAATAGGGTAATTATTAATCGTAAAAATAGAAGAAAAAGTTCTTCTCAGCTGTAGAAGCATCTATCATCAAATTCATCTCGGTTATCTATTCGATGTTTTTGAATAAGAAGCGTGAAGCGACTATCAAAGAATTCGGGAGAAAGTGAATTGAAGACCTACCTTCGTGGAGTAAACATTAAGGAACAGACAATCCTCCGACTTGGGCCCTGTGAGAAAATCAGAGGCCTGCGGGCACGACGCTCCATCTTCAGTGGCGTTCCAGATGTCGTCCCAACTCTCCGTGAACGGAACGGGGGGCTTCGAAGAAAATAAAGATAAAAATGGGAATGATGAACAACACAGATAATATGTCAGTTTATTTTGATTTCATATGAAGAATCATGTCATTGAGGAGAATAATCAAATCATCGAGAATCTAATCCTTTTTTCCTTATGAAGCTTTTTGAACTCGGAAAGCGTGAATAAAATTGTACTCAATGTGGAGCTCCTGTCTATACTTATGTCGGGGAAGAGCTACAAAATTATAAGAGGCTCAATAATTATAATAAATAAAATACCATCCAATCGTGAGGAAATATGATATTTCACGAATTTAATGTAACCAGGGAATGAGGAAAGAGTAATTCATTTTCGGTAGACATTTCACAGATGAATCATTCTTCAGAGTGTAGGAAAATATTTAAAAAAAAAGGTAATGATATGCCTTGTACCACTTTCATCTTCCTGGCCCCCTTCACATCACCATAGTGCAAGATGGTGTACACTTTTGAGAGTTGTTAAGAGGAATCATTTACACCACATTTTGAGGCATAAAGTTTAATTGGAAAGTCCTCTGTTTTGAAGCCAGGTTCTAATCGATGAAAACGGTAGCATTAAAATAAAGAAAGAATTATAGAAGAAAATAGAAATTATTATACATAATGTAAAAATATATAAATTATTTTTCGGAAAATATAGAATCACTATAAACAAACGTGCATCAATTCCAAAATAAGTCATTTTCAGCTGTTTCACTTAGTGGCTATTCGTCCACTTTCTTCTAATAACAATATTTTGATTTATCCTTCTCCAATTTACATCCTCAAAACATTTCTGGGACATTATCCCAAATCTTAAATGAGTACTTTTCTCCAATGATACTAATGCTTCTTATGCTGCGACACAAAGCGAAATAACTTATCTCTTGAACTCACTTGTTGTGTGTTTCAATTGCAAGTATATTCAGCTAGTTATGCGGAGGGGTCCGTTCGAAGGAGGTAGTAATGCATGAAATCACGTCGATAATTTAGAAGGGTAAGAACTCCCATTTGTACCTTGTGAGACGTGTAACATTTTCCCCCATGTTGTGGATGATGTTCTGCTATTCTGTTTTGCATGCGGGTTGCTTCATTCTGAGTGTAATGTGTCCTTTAAAATTTGCATTTGGGATTTCATGTGAATGTTCGCTGGTGGCTCACCCGCTGCCACACGCTGTCGCGGGCGCTTGCATGGTAATGCTCAGAAGTAGAATAATATTTATATACCTTATGGCGGCATTTATACTCTACTCAAATTTAAAAAACAGAAAAAGCATATACTTGGAAATTTCACGTAATTACTTTCATTTATTACTGAACAAATTATACAGAGTATTATCGATTGGACTTATAATCCACGATCGATCATGATTCGTGAAAAGTAAACCGAGCAGCAGAGAGTTTCAATTCGCGCTATTTTTTTTTATCTGCATGTAAAACTTTAATCTTTTTCGTCAGAATGGGAGTGCGAATTTTCGGCGTCGAGCGAGTCTTCAAACCACATTATTACGTCACTTACGATAAGAATTAGTGCGGAACGAACTTCACCCACCTTGAACCTCAGCTCACCCACGGGCGGTATCGCGTACCTCATCCCCCGGAACGCGTAAATTGTCCTGCCGGCCCTGGACGTCATTGTGGTCCCCCTGACTGCACCCAGGGGTGTCTGCGCCACGGGGTAGTCCCCCGTCGTCTCGTCATGCGTTAGACAGAGATGCGGCAGGAGGGACCACAGGCCGGCTAGCAGCCCCGCGAACAGAAACGACCTCCCCATTCTCTCGAATGTCGCTCTCTGAAGAAGCGGACACTAATGCGTCAGTCGCCTCCAGTTTTATTAATGCAAGATGGGACGCCCCTCTCCTCTCTCTCCCTCTATCTCACCCCTTCCTTCCGACGGCGATCCACGCATCCCCTCCCTCCCCCACTACGTTAAGAATTTTTTAACTCCTGTCTTCACTCCATCTTCCGCCACTTGCGGTATTGACCTCCCCCAAGGTGAAAGTCGCATGCGGAAAAGAGTCCGCGGGAATAACTTCCCCGCCCTCGAAGTAAGATATTCGGGATTCCCCGTCAAATTGTTGCGCAACCGTTGAACGCTATTCAGTCGGCAAGAAGGAGAGTTTTGCTGCTCGGGGGTTTAATATTTTCCTTTCGCTCGAGTAAGAACTGTGTCGGATTGAGGCGAATGGGAGCGTGCCTCGCACCGCGCTCTAGGGCAGCGGAGGGGGGATCGGAGGCGCGCACCGCATAAGACGTTGTTGGAACTGGAGTTGTGAATGTCATCCAATAGCTGTAAAGCGTTTTTAAAAAGAGAGGAAATCTTCAGGTTCGTTTTTCCATTCATGTTTTTCTTTATTGTATTCATATTACATAACGTTCATCCGCTTTGCAATACGAGTTTCCTCATGGAATAACTGTATCTCATGACCTATCAAATGGCATTGGATAACGGCTGAAATGCATCACGTTTTTAACGACACGACTAAGTGTCATGACTGACGTCTTATCTATTGTAATTGGGTATATGTTTAAAATCACCTCTTAAGTGTTCTCTTAAAAGTTTGAATAGACTATGGAGTAGTATCGCCTGAGCCTGGTCGGTAGCATGTTTTTCAGCTAAAGGTCGCTGGTTCGGGTCCGGCCTAGGGCATGAGCGGTGTGTTTGTCTAATTGTTTTTTCCATCAGTGTGAGGAGGTGCTAAATGAACAAAGTCGTCGAAACATTCCATGCCATGTGGAATTGCACTGTGTCCTTTAAACGCTTCCATGAAGGAATTTTACGTCAATCGTCAAAGGAGATACCTTTATTAAAATCCAACATTTTGATTTTTGACGACATCACAAATCTTTTGAAGGATAGACCATGAGTTTATTAATGCCATTAAAATAATTATAAAGGCCATAATATAGAAAAAGAGTGTAATAGCCTCGATTAAGCCATTCTTAACAGTTCACTAGGAGATGGTCGTCATAAACCGTCAGGTTACAAGTCTGGCGTAGCAAAACCTATTATTTCATATAAAATGAAACTAATTCTTAAGTCCTACAGTGTAATGATTTCTATTGTTTGGTTGCAATGTGTGCACTTATTATACATGAAGATAATCGACTCATACTCGACTATGTACTTAAAAAGACTGTCAAGAAGTTGTGAACAAAATGAAACAAAATTTTTATTAACTTTTTATTAAATTATTGACTAACATTAGCAATTACATGCCTTTTATATGGTGGAAATTAATGAATTTGGTTAGAGATTTTCCTCATCATCGGAAAAATTCATCTTTTAATGCTAGTTACATCCAAAATTATGCCAGACTACAGGCAATTGAAAATAAAAAAAATAACAGGTTTGTATTTCATGAAAAAGTACTTATGACATGATTTAATTGAATACCATGTAATAATTCTTTTTTTTTCCTAGGACGAGTATATTCTCCTTGGATCAATGTACATTCTCATCATCTTTAATACAATAGTGTAGTATATATTCGCCGTTCGTTAGCGAGAAAATCCCCGAGGTCTTGTCCTTATCTACCATTTGTTTATGTAATTTTCAAGGAGGACATGCTCTCGATTGTAGAATTTGTCTTCTCTTCCTTAGACATTCGATATTTTAGGGGTTGGTGGAAAGGATTTCGGTTACAGTGAGATTTAAGGCCACAAAGTACACACGTAAATGGAAATGTGGAATACTTTCTTATTCAGAGTAACTATTCGCCTCATAATTACAAGTATTTTATTAAGACTTCCTTGGAGCTGAGGACAAGCCATCGGTAATTGGGTACACGCCGTCCCAGATGGCAGCCCTTTCTTGCCTCAGAGCCCGCTTCATCGTGAGTTCTTCTCCGATCTCCATATAAGAGAGTCCAGTGGGCGTGTGCGGAGTCCAGTTGGTGGTGATCAATCCGTCTCTGGAGGTGCGGGAGTCCGGGGTGGGGTTACTGGAAGTTGAAAAGGATGAAGTTTTACAACCAATAATGCTGGAATGAATGGACAATTAAATTTTATTACATGGTCTCCAGTTACGGCCATTTATCGAACACTTACTCGAGATTAATATTCGAGGAGGCATTCAGAGCACTGAAAGACTGTTTTCGCGTCATACATGTAGCAATGTAAGTTAAGCACTGTGGGCATTTCCTCAAGAATGTCAGTGTTTGTTAGTTAGGAAATTGTTGCATTTTCTAGCATCAGGCATATATATTACCTCTATCAAGAAACAAATGTATTATATTTCAATGAATTTAAAACGAATTCTTTATCAATTGTCCGGACTTTCAATGGAAAAGGGGTTCGCCTTACAAACAAGGTGATACTAAGCTCGCAGTCTCTACAGTTAACTCAACAATAGAACACCCGCCTCGCAGGCAAAGAGCCGGGTTCGATTCTGTGGATATTTTTTCTGTTGGAAACGGCTTCCATCTTCCACACCAATTCTCTGTTCGTCCTTTTATGAGTTTCTCTCCCTTCCCATTTTTCTATCATTAGATATTTATGATCACCCGTCGGCGAATTATATTTTTATTATTATCGTGACACATTGCTCCAACGCTGCAGAACAATCCGAATGACAATAACCTGTCCGGATAGGATGATTCTTTTTGCAATTTCTTTCACTCACCCTGTCCTTGCGAAATCAGCCCACATTCTGACCATACGTTTAGAGATTACAGCCTCTGGAAAGGAGTCATCGAAGAAAGGAAAACTGCTTCCAACGTAGAACAAATATATTATGAGGTCATCGTGATGAACCGGTCCTATATAAGCAAAATTTTAAACATATTAATGGTTAAAAGCGTTATAGTCCCTAAATTTGAATTGTATACCAATTATAAAATACCAAGGAACAAACACAGGTAAAACAAATCATTTAACTTTATGATATCAAGCTAAATTTAGAGTCATTTAAAAATATATTGAAGTAAAAATGTGAATATTTTTTTACTATCGGCAACGGCTTTTTGTTCGCTGTAGGTATTTCATTATTTCCGGAATAATTTTGAAAAGTTAAAAGTTTAAGAAAACGGTAGTGATTAAGGCCGTCATTTACCTCCACATTTAATTTTTTTATTATAATACAGTACTTAAAAACTCAAACTGTCTCAGAATTATTGTTTTCTGGGTCATTAAGCTTTTTTTTATACACACACATCTCAGCGGAGGGTTACAGGGGACCTCGAAGCCGTATTTTTCTAATATTTTTATCTCTTAATATTCTAATATCTTAAGAATAATACTACTCTACTTGCGGTAATTCGCTCTTCACTAAATTTTGTAATGATTCATATATTAACAGAGTATTAAATTAAAGCAAAAGTCCTATTATATTTCCAACAGATTCAGCCTATGACTTCAGTTCGTCCACTCCAATCACAGCTGGGATCTTTAGAGGTGAACGTAAGATTTGTCATTCTGAAAATAAAAACTTCCCTTTTCTCCAAACTTTTGAATATCTAAGTATTATTATTAAGGTTTTTCTTTTAGTAAAATACAAAAGCTCATTATATTTTTTCGAATAAGGTAAAGCTCCTTATATGCTCTAGTAGAAAAAATGTTTAAATCTTACTTATACGTCATATAGCCTAGAGGCTTCATTCAATCAACTTTTTTATGTGAATACCTATTTTCCATCTCAAGGCTATTCTTATTTAAAATAGTTTATGTGAAATTATTAAATTTTTATGAAGGTATGCCTTTTACTTACTGACCTTAATATTCATGTAAATCTCTTCCTTGCTGTTCAAATGCGATTCCTCATATTCAATGAATTAATTCTTGTTAATTGCTAAAAAAATTCTTGTTAATAGTGTGCAATATTATTAATAATACTTTTATAAAAGTCTGGTCCATCTGGTAAAATTAATAAATTGTATTCTGATAAAATTAAAATGCCGTATGAAATGCCGCTACATTCTGATTGAAGAAACGTGACTTCGTTTTAGTTAGAATTATCCCACTGATGCTTGTTATTTCGGAAATTATCGTGATGTAAAATGTATGATAAGTAAAAACATAGTGACCTTTTCCTATATGATATCGTAATCTCACCTCGTGGTCTGTCCATCCCTGGTTCAAGAGGCATTTGGCTGAAGCGACCCCTGTACACAAACTGATAATAATACACTGGTGCTCTGCTCTTCGCCGAGATATACTTAACGGAGCGATCTGTTCCAAAAGTGAAGATTCCATCAGTCAAAATCTGAAGAAAAAAGTAATAATTTGGATCATTGGAATTATAGGGCGTAATACTTACTTTTTGTCAACAACTGAACAATAATCAGAAGTAAATATTACTTGCATAATGCTGCCTAAAAAGACTGCCTCCCTCGACTTTTAACTGGACGTCACACAAAAAGAGATTCTCATTTCGAATTTCTTGTCCATTTCAGAAACTAGAATATATTTAACTCAAAATTGATTCAAACGGAAAGCAACCACAGTCTTCTAAAGTAAGGGTGGTTTGATAGGTGAATATAGAGCCCAACTAGTGATAAGCACAAAGCCTTGTGGAAATTCACATATCAGAATAGGGGGCCTGTTTCTTTCCCCGTGCTACCTGTGGTATCCCAGGAAGCTCTGTTTGTCGAGAAAATCACTCAGCTTGGGTTTGCCTGGAGGTGTCCGAGGAAATAACCAGGGTTTTAACCCGGGTCCCCAACGACTGGGCTAACACGGTCACTGAGACCGAAAGAACTTCGAATTATTACTAATTAATGAAGTAAAATCTTTACAAATCGATTTCAATCGATTCAGTTTCAACTTGGTAAAACCACATTATGATTGCGGGTAAATTAATTTCTGTCGTCCATGATTACCTAGTCTCAATCTCGCCCCAATCAAGGTGGAAGAAGGGGCTACCTAGCCTCAATCTCGCCTCAATAAAGACTTTTAATTATTATTAATACCAAATTAATGCGTGTCGTAATTTTTCTCTGAGCACAAAATTCTGTGGAAAAATACGACGCATTTCGTAACCATGGATGCACAATACAGACAGGAAGTTTAGCCCGATTTCGTAAACTTTTAAATGGATTTTAATTATAGCAGTTTTGTCAAGTCAGCAATATTATAACGGTTTTGTCAAGTAGTGGATATTTCGTCAACATTTTAACGAATTAGGTCGCTCTATAATAAAATCTCCTTTGAAACCGATAAAGTTTTACTTAATTACAGTTTGTATATATTTCTTTATGGCACCTAAGCCTAAAGCCGGCCGGATTGGCCTCTCGGGTAGCACAATCATCGGCTACCCCAATGCTGGTCGTTGGTTCGAGTCCCACCTAGAGTATGGGTGTTGCGTTGGTCTAAACGATTTTTTTCTGTAATGTGAGGTTCTGAATGACCATAGCCGTCAACACACGCTATATAGTGTACTAATGCTTCGATTATCTACTAACAAAGTGTAAATCACCAAGGACAGAGAAACCACAAAAATGGCAGTTTTTCGCATTACTTGAGCGGAAAGGAATATTTCAAGTTCGAGACTTACGTCAGTAATAGGCTGCAGAGAATCCCCAGTGATACGGCCGTCTGGGAAATAGAACTCTTTCAGGCGTCGGCTTTTCCTCAACGATATGGGTCCCTCCCTCTCGTAGTAAAATACAATTGGTGCTATTCTTTCAAAGTTCTGGGCCAGATCTTGAAGCAATGTTTCATTTTGTATAAC
>WURS02063758.1:0-10609 GCA_011762765.2 Rhinocypha anisoptera | reverse complement strand
TCTGACACTGGTCCTGTAAGGCATTCAACAAGGTCTGCAGTCCCTTGGCTGAATCACTAACTACGGCTTGGTCGTCGTCGAATCTGACTGACTTAATGAATTCCCCACCTACTTTTACTCCTGTCTCAAGGGAATAGAGAGATGGAAAATCCCGATACAAGGGATCACATGAGTTATATAAAAAAAACTCCATCGATGATTACGTGAGAGGCTCAAAAACGTAACTTTGACGAATGAAACACTCCCCCGTTGGGTGATCGGAGCACCTTACTCACTCCGAATCCGTGTCACTATCACAAATATCGCACACATCTCGAACGAGGATGATTGACACGAGAAAATCTAGAGAAAATTATGAAACATGTGTGGAACATTCCGTTCACGAAATTCAAAAAAGCCAAAAGCGACATTTGGTGAAAAAAGTGTTAGCTCCAACAGAGTCCAATAAATTTGGAATAAAACATTCAATCGTTATCAAGCGACATAAGAATTGGTCGGAAAAACCAGTCTTCCGGTTGAGATTCCACAGTCATTCAATCAAATCAGCTGGCGTAGTTTAGGGTTTTTATTCAAACCTATTATTAAATCGTAACCACGAAAGCGGAAATCGTAACTCGTATTTTTAAACTTTCTAACGGCATTATTTTTGGCTCAGTATATTTAAAGCCTAAACCATATGCTTCGCAAACTTTAAACAATTCACAATTAAAAATTTGGGGGCTGCTGTCTTGATAATTTTTTACACGGGATAACTTATGGTATTAGATAGGAAAATTTATAAAAAAAGAGATCGATCAGAACCATTCTTTATAACAGAAGAGGATAAAACGAGAACGAGATAATCGGCTTCCGATTTTCATTCATATCTATGTTCACACACTTTGGCATCTTACGCTCGGTACACTGACACAAAAAGCCAAGAAATTAATGAAGGTACAGTCATTGAATTAACATCTACGAAATTGTTACATTCCGCATTCAATATCCCCACTGAAAACGTGACGAAACCAGGTGCGAGAACCATATGGGATGGAAAAAACTGGAATGATTACCCACAAAGCGATAAGAGTCATCTTTTCCAAGTATAGGACGGAAGCGTTACAAGAAAAAGTGTTTGAAAGGGAGAACGAAATCGAGTAGGCAGTCTTGAGAGAGGTGGGGAAGCCTTTAAAAGGATGCCAGACATCCAGTTCCACCGAAATCCAAATCGTCGTCATTCGCACACTTTCCACCTGTTTTAAAGGTTTCGTAAGAGTCCTTGTGGAGCAATCGACTGTTAAGTTCGGATATAGTAATTATCTTTCCTCGCGTGCCACGTTTTGTTACATTTTCTTCAATTCTCGAGAAGTCCTTTCCCGTTGAATTCGTGACGGCACGAGTAATATCAGCCAAGTGGAACATGAAATACTCACGCTTCATGTAAGAAAGCAAATAAAGAAACCTATCTTTCATTTTAGGATTAAAATCGAAACGGTTGTGACTCCAAAAAGACTTTTCCAGAAACTGTCCTGTTTCGTTATAGTAACGGCATGCTACGTGCATCATTTTAAGTGGCTCATCAGTCAGTATAGAAGTATCAGTAAGTTGGTCCAAAAGAAATTATTCCTATCGTCCATATAATATTCAAAGCTTGAGAATATTATATGGACGATAAATTACCTTAATGATTACCTTTCCCATTAAAAACTTAATTTCGGAAAATCAGCATGTGCGAGAACAAAAAACAATTCAATATGAACAGATAACTAATTCACAACGAACTTAATCTGTGGCCCGTGTTAATTTAAATATTGACTACTGATAAAAAAACACTGAGAGTATTAAGTAAATAGTGAAAATGGTAAACTATACACATATACTGGATTAATTGTCCAGCACAAATTAAAAAAATATGCAACTGTCGTAGTTGAATGCAGTAGTATACGCCAGTAAGATTAATCGTTCAAAAAGGCAGTTCCCAACCCGGGGTAAGCGAAATACTTTGAGGGCACTTCGCGAAACCTTAGAAGTCGTTAAAGTGGTAAAGTGTAAGTCATTTTTTTCCATCGATTTAACCAAAAGGGAACCTACTTTACAAAACCCAAACAAAATTCTGAACAAAAGTGCTACTTGTTAACTTGTTAAATCTTTATTTATTTGCTTACTCTTATTTAGTATCGAATACACCTTTCTTTATAATGGGTCCTCAATTTTCTTTAGCAGCAAGTCTTGAAATAGGAAAATGGGCTACTAAAGGACGCATGCAAGCCATAAAAGTTTGGGAAACGCTAGTTTAAAGTTTTTCGTAGAAGAAAAAGGTTCCACGGGACTGGAAAAAGATGAGCAATAGGAAGGGAACATATTAAAAAGGATGAAAAAAGTAATAAATAATGTAAGTATCCTTAACATATGGTAATTGAACGGAGATATATCTGGCTGAATAGTCTAACAAACAAATACATTTAGGGGGTAAATTGTAATAATATGTTCGAAATTTCGAGTTTTCTTAAATGTGCCGATTTAGAGTGAGCACTTATTATTTACGGGTATTTTACGAATAAAAATAGAGCGATTTACATAAACGCATAACCCATAAACGAGCGCGCCCACTCGAAAATAATTTAAAACGTGACGAAGTCAAGTGACGCTGAGGCAATGTGGAGTCTTGATGCCGGATGTGCTTTCTCGTTCTGCCGATCACATATCCAGCTGCAGGCTCATCACCTACACTTACAAAGTTTCTAAGAAAAGTGAGTATTTCCGTCTGCCACCTCAGTGAGTCATCGGTGAAGGAATGCCACCATTTCCCAACGTATCCAAATACGATTCGAGTAGAACACGACATCGTGGACAATTTAACCCAGAGCAATAAAAAACTTCAAGTTTTACTGTTTTTAGGATCGGGGATAAAAATAAACTATGGAACAAGAAACTCTTTCGGATGGACCACGCGCCGGAAGCAACTGGGATTCATCAAGGCAACCTGGGCTCGCTCATCACAAAGGTCTCAAAGGCAATCGCGGCTCACTTCAGACCATAGTGACACGGAAAGGTATGCCGACAAAAATAATGAGCGTGGGAAACTTTAACAAAGATAAAACTGGTGCTCGTGGCTTTTAAAAAAGTCACTGGACACACAATCGTGAATTGATTAACATGGATTAACTGGAACATGTAAGCAACCTCACCACGGTTCATGACATGTCACCATCTGGTGACGATGATCGTCGAAACTGGTCGTGAACGGTAAAGTTTGTTTCGTGGAAATTAAAAAAAAGTATCGACGAAAACAGTGTTTTAAGTTGAAAGTACTGAATACTATAATAATAATAATTTTTAATAACTGTAACTGTTAGAAAAGTTAAATGTGATAAAGGAACATGAGGTCCTTAACTTCGCCTGATTAATAAAGACAAAATTATTATTAATACGTCGCGTATAGAAAGTCAGGAGACACTCTCGCGACCCTGCGCCTTCATCCCATGCAAACCGGAATGCCGAAGGAAATAACTCCTAAGGATTCCCCGACGTTTAAATTTCGACTTCGTAACGACGCCGACAATCAAACAAGAGCACCGAAAGATACCCCGAAAAACTTGGGATCTCTCCGACGGGCACGAGGAAGAGAGAAGATTCTTTTCCTCGGAGGAGGAGGAGTCATACGGAATAGCATCACCGCCGCGGCCGACATATTCAAGGAGAATTCCGAGAACCCTTCCCCGCTGATGGGCTGCGCCTGACGAAAGATCCGTGCCGTGGGAGGAAGGGGGGGAAACAATGGAAGCCGCCGCCGCCAAAGAATGCGGATTTCGGGGCGTTCCGGAGCACCCCGCAGAACAGTACGTCACGGCGAGATGGGACCACTTCATCCTTCGAGGAGGGATGGATCCTCACGAGGAAAATGAATGATTCAAGGCGGCTGAGGTCATAAGGCCCACTTCTCTACGTGATACCGGGAATGACAAATACCCAACAAAAAAATGGCTAGGCCGTGCGTTTTGTGATTTTCATATACTATCTGTTCCTTAATCGGGGGTTCGAAGAGATATATGTTCCTCCCCCGGCCCCCGACGAGTAAGGGAACAATACAAGATCGCAATAAATAATGCAAAAGGATTGGCGGTAAAATGGTAATGAATATTGAACACCGAGGAATCCGGCGTAGTTTTACGACGGCAATAAAAACAAAACGGTCTAAACCGAACGCATAGGTACTCCAAAAAGGACGCCTTAATACGAAAAATAACATGAGTGGGGGGTCGGTATAGCGATTATACGGGAAACGTACCACATGCTAAATTCATTGCACGAAGGGTTAAATAATTCATATATATCCAGGATGGTGGAAATAAATCAAACTAGAAATTAGATGGTCATTACACTGTTGATAAATAACACGATGGCAATAAAGCTGTGAGCTCGAATTACGTACCGTTCTTTCGAACATGGTTGAATTGATAGTGACGCCGCCATTTAGCATGTGAGATAAAGATACAGGTTCCGTTCACGAAACGACAGACTCGTCACATTTCCTCTCTGCCACGCGCGGAAGGCATGTTTGTTCTTTTTTTTCCGTAATCATCACATTCCAGACTCATCGTGAATTAAAATGTTTACCTCTCTCCATCGGCCAACTCTTCAAATCTCCCCTCTATCCGATCGAACTAGAAAAAAATAATTCCCCATCTGTAATTCCGGACGTCAACCTCCGTGAAAGTAAAAGTTCTAAAAATGACCTGGTAAAAATAATCACCAATTGGTGCCCCCCCCCTCGCCTCCCCGATAGAGAAGTTGAACCGGGGCCAAAGAAATCGTACAAATGTTGTGAAACTAAGATTTTGAGTCCTCGAATAAATTTGAGGAAATTATTTTGGAAAGGGTTCGTTGAGCCTACGGAAGGGGAAAGATTTACCACCATTCCACTAGAAACCGAATCCCATCAATGGTGTGCTACGGGAGGGAGCATCATAATTTTCAATTTTTATGAGTAAAATACAGCTATATCCAAGTAATGCGACTTCTATTTCCGTCACTCCCTGAATAAGATCACTGCTATAGTTAAACTTTTTCCTACGCAGGGGAAAATACGCAAACAAGTAGACATTAAAAAATCAGGCCGTCGATAATTCGATCCTTCCCGGCATGGATTTAGAATAACAAATTTCAAATTTACCATGTTGGCACGCCGATGCTTTCTAGAGGCGTCGCATCAACATTTCCTCAACAAGTTGAAGCTGCTCCAGTTGCTAAGGATGTTGCCACTGTTAATGATGAAGATGATGATCCCGACAGCGCATCTGCCTATTTAGATTATTTTCGAGGTTACATTATCGGATTATAGTAAAAGTTCTGAGGAATTATTTTATTTACTTGAAATAAAATTCTATTAATCTCTTTTAATCGAAAATCTGTATGCCATTTTATTCAGTTGAACTATAATTTTGCAGAACGACTTTATTTAGTTGGTGAACTTTGAAATTTCATTTTCTTTTTATGTTTGTTTGATTTCCTTTCTTTAAAGGACCGTACATATAGCATATGTAAAAGTTTCTGTTAAATACATATAGCATATGTAAAATCCGGGAACCTCAGGTCCAGAGGTTGCCGGATTTTTTTAATGTCAACCTTTACTTAAATGCTGCATTAAATTTCCTGACACGTTGAATATTAGTTTAAATCAAATGTGTGAAGAGTTGGTAACGTACAAAAAAAAAGATGAAAGATGCCAAAAAAGCAAAGATGGAAATGAATGCTTGGAGTCGGTTAGCGACGATTTTTAAAAAAGCAAAAGCTGCTGCTGAGCTTTATAGTAAATAATGTTTTACAACACGGGAAAACCACGTAACAACTTAAAATGAAAAGCGTCCCAAAAATTTGATTACTCCGATGATTCCTCATATTCCGTTTAACTGCCCACACATATATTATGACCTCACAGCCCTATTGATCGCTGCATCTCGTTTATCGGACAGCCGAAGCAATTCACGCTCACTGCTCAAGGACGTCTGGTGAGATGCCCTCGCGGAATATGCTGGCTACGAAAGTAGCACGCGCCGTGGAAGAGCCCACGACAAACACAAGGTGCTTGTATGTGTGTGTGTGTAGAGGGGAACCTTTTCTTTTTTTAAAAAAAAAAAGGTAACAGCTGAAACTGAACGGAATTCTTATTTTTCCGACGGACGTGACATCGCCTCCTACTCCCTGGAGCACTTTTCTATGGCTGCGTTTTTCGTAGGGATGTAAACAGTGAATATCTCACCAAGATGAGTGTCCGTAATTCATGGAATTGGCATTCCCTGGATTCGAGGTACACCATAATATAGTGCGTTCCATATTTAGTTGACAGTAATGGCTCTTATGGAGAATCGCTTCCCGTGTAAATCGCCATATGGAGGACGATGCAGTTGCCAAAATCGGCAGGAGATTAAACTTTGACAATGAGAAATTAAAATAAAATCTTTCCTGAAGTAGAAACTAACAGGTAAATCGAGTGGTGTAATTTATTTTCCATTATTTCTTCAAACAAAAGTATTAAAAAAATGTTTTCTTGTGCATCCGCGGGAATAGCGAAAATTCTTATTTTGTTTATCACACTGTTGTCAACAAACCGTAACCCATATAGTCCCAAAACTGTAATATACTATTCCTCGCAGGTTATATTCTGCAATGACATACTTAGGTCAGTCTTATAATTAGTTTTAATATATCTGTAAATTATATATCAACTTCATAACCCAAAATTACAAATTAATAAGGGAAAAAAGTAGTCGCATATTAAGTCGCGTACCTTGATAAATAGACATGTACATCTTGGATATGAAATTTAGAGGATACTTCAAGGTAATTTTTGTCGCAAAAATCAAAACTTTATCCCCAATACGAAGTGAGTTACGAATTGACGGATTTTTCACCGGTGGTGAACATCCAAGCCCTGAGTCGGCTGCGTTGATTTCGAAGGCATTAAATGAGAATAAGTATCAGATGAAGCTGGATATCGTGATAATACAAGGTAAGGTAGACTTGTATATTAATGTTACCAATATAACGCAAAGGATTGGCGATTATTTTTAAAACTCAACTGATAGAAGCGAAGAAACAATGATAATAAGTAAAATAATGATTGCGGAAGTGAGTTTATTTCTGCGCGATTTGTATAGGTTTTTTTTTCTTATGAATATACTGATTGTGGGTACCGATGATACTTTAAGGAAATTTGTATTGCAAAAATCAAAAGTTTTTCTCCAATATGATTTATTATACCAAGATAACGTAAATGTTCATCGATATTAAGACTACACCATGTTTACGAAACTCATCTATGAAATTTCTGTATGTTATTTTTTAAAAATCCCTTATATTAATACCCGTAATAAGTCTGATTAAACTAAATACTTTTGTATCCGTTGGTGGATAAGAACAGAATTATGTTATTTTTTTAACTTGCCCAAGAGATGTTAATTTCACAATTACTTACCGCCTTTAAAATCGTGATGGCAACCCCTCAATAAGATGATTCTTCAGGGGTGCCTAATTTCGCACATTATTAGGTCTTATGAAATTGTATTATAAAGTGTGAAATAAATACTATTATTATTATCTCTCGGAAAATAAATTAAGTGCTATCAGAGTTAAAGAATTCAAATGTAGACGCAGCAGTGATCATAGAAACGAATAATAAAGGACAAGATTCATTCTGAAATGCTTGTTTCGCTGATGTTTTCAGCCCCGACCGCGATTCAGCTTAAATCTCCCTTCGTGTGAAATCATTTCCCCTCCAACTCGATTACACTCTTTGAAAATAGGAAAAAGTCGAAAAGAGCCAAGTTGGGCGAGTAAGTAGGGAACAACAGCGAGATTGCTTTTTTTGTCGAAAACTACTATATGATGAAAGCTGAATGTGGCCTTGCATCATCATTTACGTTAATAAGGCCAATTGTTTTATTCACGAGAAAAATATTAAGCCAAAAAATAGAGATAAAGGAAATAACGTGCATTAGTTCTATGCACAAAATAAGACTTGGGGCAAAAACGAAGATTCATACGAGATAAGAAAAATAAAAGCCATGCAGGAAACTAAACAAGACGTAAGGAAAGTATTCGTGAAACATCAGAGTGAGTTCGGCTTAGAAAAGGAACTGGAAATAAGTAAGTAAATTGAAACGAACAAACGTGAGAGGACACATACAGGTATTGTTTAATAATAAAAAAATGGCCGCGGATAGACGATACTAGAGGATTAAAGAAGAAGAAGGGAAAATAAGAGGCATGGAGCATTGAGAAAAAGCCAGTGAATACTGTCATTCTCAGAAATGATACCGAAAAGAAAGTGAACATTGGCAAAATATAAGAAAGGACTTGATAATTCCACAGAAAAGACTAGGTTTCGACGTTGTACGTTTCGAAACCTAGTAGATCGTGTTGAAAATTACAATCTTTACTGTGAAATTGTCAAGCGTTTTCTTCGCATCAATATGCTGAGAAGATACCACCAAACTGAGACAACGAGTAGCAATAGGAATACCACAACACATGGTTGCAGCATTGCATGATACGTGACGCTGTGTATTATTGTACAAAAAAACCAGTTCGCTTACTTAAGGTCCCGCACCTCGTGCCCACGCAAATTTTACCAAAAGAGTTCCGAGATCTCTACACATCCAATTCATTGAATGTGACATCTCGTTCACAACGGTCCGGTGCAGCTCACTCGACGAGTGTGAGTGTCGCGTAGCGCTCACTTCCCCAATTGCCAAGAGGATGACTTTTTTATCAGTTGAGGCTGATCATAATGACGACTACTTAAAATCTAAAACAAAAAATATATCTAAACATCAATTCTCGAGAAATCAAGGACTCGGTTTTAAAGAAATCCATTTTCGACCGAAGCTAGTGTCAGCGTGCCCCGGAAGAGGCCCTTACTATTGCCAGGCCCATCCCCCCTCCCCCCGTATGTACTTTGTCCGAAAAAAAACTCTCGTCGGAAGAGAATCGGGCCTGCGAGTATAACTCGAGGTGAGCGAGTGAAACAATTTCCCAGAAATCCTTGAAATGCTTACTTGTCGATGGAAGACGGTGTGCTCCGTCAAAGAAATGATCGCTTTGTCGACCGCCGATACATCGACGCGGCACGTAACCCCAAAAGGAATTCCCGATCACCGATATTTCCCACGATTACTAAACATCGAATGTTTTCATCGAGAGAGCGACCGCGAGAAATTATTGCGTCTATTAAAAAAAGAATGCCGTGCGTAACAGAGGGAGCGGTGGGCGATGGGACGTCGTGGCGGTGTTTGAAATTCGATCGAGTACGGTGCTCCGTCAAATGATCGATTTGTCGACCGAAATATCGACGCGTTTGAAAAATTTAAAAGGCGATTATTAATTTTCTCCGAGACTTTTTCAGAAACTTTTACTTAAAGCCAATATTATAAAATAGTTTCCCGGAGCTCCTAAACACCAAATATTTTGATCGATAATGTTACTGTTAAATATGGAATAAGTGTGTGCATGTTCAACATTGAGGCTTGGCGAGAGGTGGAGGGATGGGACTGGTTCAAAGTCGATCGGACACTGTCCACTCTCAATACAGGTGTCCGGACTTTGTCGACCGTGCGTACGAATTCCTATAAGAAATCCTAAACATCGATAATTTGATGAAGAAGGTAACCTTTTAAATATATGGGACAAATGTGCTCGTTAATAAAAAGGCTTGACCCACGGTGGAGATCAGGACATGGCACTGTTTGAAATTCGATTGAACAGAGCCCCCTTCGAGTGATCAATTTGTCGATCAAAATATCGAAGCGTATGAAATTTTTATAAAGCATTGTATGTTCGGTGAATAATATTCTCAAAGATATTTTCAGCGTACTTTTTTACTTAAGGACATTATGATAAAATACTTTCCCAGAATTCAAACCACCGAATATTTTCGTCAAGAAGATAATTGTTAAATGTGGTATATAAATTTTCGTTTTAAAAAATGAGGCTTGGCGAGTTTACGTGAAGGACAACGGGACGTGGGACTGTTCAAAATTCGATTGAACGCAGAGGGCCAAACATTGCGATCATTCTGTCGATAGCACCACCGTCACCTTCGAAATCTTCATAAAGACCTTTTATGGGCAATGAATAATTTTATCACAGACATTTTCAGTGCTACTTTTTTATTTAATTCTTTTATGTTTAATTAAATCAATTTGTGTACGTTGGGGGAGCATGGACGAAGGCATTTATTTTCGTAAATTAATTACGCCTTTTTTGTGGCATTCATTATGCTGTTTTTCCCACGACGAAAATTATATAACGGAATGGTGAAGTTAAAATTGAAAGAAAAATTTTAAAGGTTATTCTTGAATATTACAGTTACTGTGCATAATATGGAATAGTATATATATATATATACTTCAGGACCCTGGGCCCTCTCCCATTTTTATGGCTCATCATTTGCAAAAAAGGTTCAAATAGTTACACTTTCGGGAATAGAGCGCCGCCCCTTCATCCAGTTTATGAATGTTCACGACCTCACTGGCGAGTTTGACGAAGGAATGCCGGTTCCTTGATGTTACTTCCATAAGCTATGTCAATTTTATCTTTTCCCGGCGACAAAGCGGCTGTCAGGAGAAAGCCA
>WURS02063747.1:0-10609 GCA_011762765.2 Rhinocypha anisoptera | reverse complement strand
CCTACCTTCCCCCCCCCCCCCTCCCCCCTCTTATCCCCCCCCCCCCCCATTCCAGATCCCCTCCCTCCATCCCCCCTCCCAGTCGCCTTTCCACCCTCAGTCATCGGGACACAACGTTTGGATGACATTATGCCTTGCCCCTCCGGCCACGTGGAAGAAATCGCCATTGAGAATAGGGCCAAAATTCCGTCCTCCCTACCCCCATGTTCGCCATCTTTCACGCCGGAAGTCCGCGTTCGTTCCCGGTGAAAATTCGCTTGTATGGGAGAGGGATGTTTTGTGACCGAGTCCCCCATTGAGTGATATCCCTGATAAGCGATGACGTAGTAGCCCGGTGTTAGTGGATGTAGCGCTCAGTCGCTTATCCGGAGGTCTCCAGGGACATTGGACATCTTTGGACGTTACCATCATCACTCAATCTGCGCTATTTTATTGGTGCCAGATAACTTCGTGGGGAACGGTGTTTTGTCACAGGGAAAGGGAACGGTCTCCTCACTATGTCCCAAAGTTTCAGCAAAAGAGTTTAATTTCGAGGGTTCCCGGAATCAGCGAGCCCTCTTATCAGAGAGAGAAAGGGAAAGATTTTGCTCTCTGGCTGCTTGGGTACTGTTGACGGACGCTCTCTAGCAAATTGACGATTAAGTGACTATTAAATAATTACGGCTCGAACAGAAACCCCGCATAGGATCCCGTCTTTCAATTCTTCATTATGTGAATTGCTGACTAAATGACGAATGTGTTTCCTAGATACATCAAATGGTACTGTAGCTTCAATTAGAGCACACGCGGTCTTGCGCTGCCCTTGTACAAACCCTGTAATTGAAATTCTTTACTCTTGATTATGACCAGTCTTCTGTCAAAGTTTTTTACGGTTCTCAAAGAAGCAATAAATATATGAAAACCATTTCCATTTCTCATATTGCTGTCGCGACAAAGGTCAAATGGTGGTGTTACCAATTAATCATTGGTAATACCGAATGAGTTGGGACGTATTTTGGTTTCTCGATGGATTAGACCATTTATATTTATTTTAATGTGCGTCCCAATTTATGTCACGTATTCTTGAAGTTGCATCTTCATTTCCAGTGACTTGAAATTATATCTCTTTCCGGGACTATCCGTATCTGCTTCCTTTCTTTAGTTATCCGAGTATCTTTTATAGACACGTAATGACTTCGTTGAATCATAGAAGTATTCGGTTTAATTTTGATAATTTTATAAAATAATTAAACGTTAGTAAAATAATAATGTTGTATATTTTCATATCAGTCAAAGAGTCTTTTTAATTGCGGTCTTGTCTTAATATTTTCGTCGAAAGATTCCATCTTTGCGAAATTTTTAGTAATTTAATATTTTTTAGTAATTTAGTAACTTTGTAATTAGTCTTCTGCTCTCTATTATTTTCATTATATCGCTGATTATACGCCAAGCACATGTTCCCGGGTAGACCTTAATTTATGTACGTACTTGGTAGATTGCGCTTTTGCGACAGCCCTTAAATCTTCCTTTGGATTATGGGAATATTTTTCCTATTGACCCACTCTCACTTCCAAGAATGGAAGACCTTGACCTCATTACCCCCATGAAGTCGTCGGTGCATCTCAATAACTTAAAATAAATCCTTTCATTTATTTTTTGTCACGTCCAGTAGATTTTTTTCTCGTTTTGCTCATACGATATCTTCGGTAGAGGTGAGTGATGGGCACTCTAATTAGGTCTTTAAAAAAGGTATGTGCTTACATCAATCGAAATGAAAAAGGGGGCCAAAATGTTGCATAATGCCAAAATTCATATATTTCCCGTAGAGACACCTTAAAACAGTATAATTTGACACTGTTCATGTGGCTCTATAAGTCGTTACAACGCATTGGGGTCACATTCCCTCACCGCAGAAATCCCTGACTTAAATGAAAAAGACGACGCCTGATCATTAGACATGGGAAATTTAATAAAGCCAAACAGGAATTTACATATCTTTCTATCGTCGGAGATTGTTTTTATTCGATGAAGGTTGAAAAGTTTCTCGAGATCTTGCACACCCAATGACCGAACGTCATTATGCGATCCATATTGGAAACCTCAGAAACTTCTTTCGGACAATTTTCCTTGTTTTTCGTATAAAAAAATCTCATTTCTCCAAAGCGATATTTCAGTTTCCGAGTTCCTATTAATGGAAGATTGTTGTGGAACTGGAAGAAATGGTAATTAATCTAAGGACTGATGTGAGATTTCCCCGACATAAAAATGAAAATTTTCACTGAAAATTTGCATGAAAGATTTGAGCTAGTTGTAAGTAAAGTAACCCTCTGGGTACTTTACTTTTTTACAATTTTCCTTTCTTGATTCAATCTATCCCATTCGTAGTGACATTTTTTCCGTCTTCTTTTTACTTCAGAAGGACGCCGCAGTATATTTTCCTATATTCAGTTTTAACTCCGATTTCGGTCATCGCTTCTAAATATTAAGTAGATTAACATGGGGCTGATTCTCACTGGATAAATTTAGCTTTACTTATATTATGTGCGAGGAAACTAATTTTGCTAATAAGGTCCAAAGGTTATATCGTCCATGTATAATTGTAAGAAACATGTCACACTTCTTCGATACAAGTCGAATTTACGTAAAATCTGTCTATCTTGAGCTGTTTTCGTCAAGGATTATTTTTTGCTTACTTTGAAATATGAAATCTCCGATCCAAAAAATCTCTTGTTCATCAGGAACAAAAATTTCATTTCAAAAAAAACAAAAAAGCTCATGAATTTCATGTTCAGTTTATTATGAGAGATGAGACTTTTCATATATTAAATAACACCGCATGCACTTTTGTATGCGATTCTGTTTTATTTTACGTTACCTGCCTTTAATGAATCCGAGATGGCTCAGGCTTAATAGCCGACCGAGCTAGCCTGGTGGGTAGCATGCTATATAGCCGGCTAACCCAAAGGTCGCGGGTTCAAGTCCCGCCCACGGGCATGGGTGTTCTGATTGTCCAGTTGGGTTTTTTCTATGACTTGAAGAGGTGCGAAATGACCATTTCTGTCGAAGCACCCTTTAAACAAAAATACTACTACTACTCGGGCTTAATACGTATGTTTCTCTCTAAGAAAGTCGCCACGTTAAAAATAATTGATATTTTCTAGAGATTTTGGTCAGCGATGAGTTATTGCAATTACTTCATCGTTATGGATGAGTTTACAATTATTAGTAATGTCAACCAACTACCAATTTTCAATTACGAGGCACTGAAGCTTCGGTTAGAGACATATAGAACTTGATAAACAAATATTGTTAGACTTATGGTAACGTAAGTATAAGTTTCACTCTGGCATGCTCCCTCTTAAGTTCCCTTCCAATAGAGTTTCTACCGACTGTCATATTATATATCATATTAGCTTCCCTCTAATTGAGTCTCATCATAAGGCTCTCTTTCGATGGATCTTCAGAACAATTCTTCTTTGTTTCTTCGAAAAAATGAGTAATCTTATCAAATTAAGGAGGTTTAACAGGAACGGTGATCAGCCTCCTTTATTGATCATCATCTAAGTTTGCAGTCTGAAGATTGGTTCATCACTAATAGCTCTCCAAACTATTCTGTCTCCTGCCACGTACCTTCATAGTTCCTAACTTACATTCTCCATTATCTGTTTCTCATGTGGCATCCTTGGCCTATTTTAGGTCAAGGATGGTTAGGGTTATCTCCTTCAGTATCCATTCCAATACGCTTTCCATTAAACATGCATGCCTCAATATGTTTCTTATTAGCTTCCCTATTCTTCTGGTAAGTTTAGTCCATAAGACTAACTTTTCTCCGGCCCCTCAGGGTACTTCCACATCAGTCACTAGCTCAATCCGTTTAAGTTTTCCACATTTTTCTGTAATATCACACTTCCTTTGCTCTGCTCCCATTCTTTTTCTCTGATAGTAGTTTTGTCCGTGCTTAACTTTCGTGTAAGAGCATTCTCTATGCAAGTTCATATGTGAACCTCTTCCTTAGGTCCAGGCTAATATTATAGCCCATTTATTCAATAAAGGTGTTTATTTAGCCACCAAAAATATCACCATATATATATATATATATAGAGAGAGATTAGGAAGATATTGAGGGAATTGGTCAATAAAAAAGTCTCAATTGGGCCGTTTCAATCTATTCCTACATCGTCATCAAGGCTATTATTGGAGCGGCAAAAAAAAGAAACACCTATCACAATTCATACATTGACTACGTATGCAAGTAGACCAAACAAGATATTTTAACATACAATTGAGAAAATTGAGAACAATATTTAAAGTAATACAGAGAAACCAACCATAAATAGCAGCAATACATCAGCTATAATAAAAAACATTTTAACAATTAACATCCGATTGTAAACAACAACAAAAGTTTCTCAACCAATCGACACCCAATCAGGCAAAACTTCCATCAATCCTCAAATCAATAACCAGAAATCACGTTATTTAAAAACAATTCTAGAATATATATAGCTTATTTTATCTGAGTGTGTTTTTACCAACAATTAGCGTCTTTTTTATATGAATAATTCCTATAGTGTCTTTTTTCAGCCAGATTTTCCGTATTTAAAATCTTTGCATTTTCAAAATCAAAATCAAATGTAGTACTACAAGATTGTGCAGCTTTGTATCTGGTCGATAACTGCATCGACACACAATGATATTTTTATCAAAACTTCAGCAGGAAATCGATGGTGATCAGGCTGCCGGTAGGTTTAATAACATGCCTTCCATAAAACAGTGTCTCACAAAAGGGGAGGAGTGGATGCTTACCCCACCGCAACATGGTGGAGCCGGAGCTCGGCTACCCGTGGTATCATGGTTCGACTGAGATAAATTTATCATCGGTCTTCTCTTGATGTATTAAATGGCCCCGACGTTGTAGAGGGTACTTTTTGACAGGCATACAAGCCAGCACCCTACTGCGGCAGAGGGGTAGTAATGATTTATTCCCGTCTTTTTCCGTAAAATTTTCTCTTCGTCCCACACTTGTGTCCTGTAAGCGAAAAACCAAAGGGGATATTCCCAGTCAGTGAGACGGGGACTCATTAAAAGCGGACCTGGATGCAACACAAAAGTGCTGTGTAACACATGGTAATTATAATTAAATTTAAGCAAACACGTTTAAATCGGTTTTTTCGAAAAGGAGTTTTAACTTTGCAGAACTAAAGGCACCCAAATATCAAATACAGAGTCTATTGAGTACGTCGGTGTTACACACGTTGAAGAAATACATTTTGGCGAAATCGTATTCGAAAAATACGATGAAAAGCCTACAAGTAGAAAGTATTTTATTTAATTAAGGATTTGCAGAGCACCCTGATGGGAAGGTGCAAAATGGTTCTTATTTTCTATTTGTTAGAACTTACTTGGAATATGCTGTTAACATACCTAATTCTCAAGGGTTTAGCTTCGTTTTATTATATTGAGCAGTGAAGAGCAATTAAGAATGTAAAATGTTGTTACGGTAAACTTTTCACTGGGTATTGGAAGAACTCGGTTAGAAAACATTGCTTCTTAATTTTTTGCGAAAATTTGAGGCAGTTTACTTCCCCCAAGGTTAAAAATGTTATGAGGGTCTCACATAATTTATCTATTTTTTTTACTATTCTTATTTTATTATACGTTTTTAAGCGTACGATCAGAGGGTATAATAGATAGTACACCATACCATAACGTGTTCCGGATAGATAGATTAGTTTCAATATGATTTAAGTTTATGATTGTGTATTAGCTATCCTAAAAGTATCCCCACGTTAAAAGAATGACAAATGTTACTAATAGATAATCCATTGATATTGGTCGTTTAATATTTGTAACTTAATCATCTTTGAGTTGGACAAAGCTTTTAACATCGAGGGACAGGAACACCATGCTGAGAATCTCTAATGATATTGAAATGGACTACAACGGCATAATATTAATTCTTGCCCTTTGCAGAAAGCAAGAAGCGGTGATAATATACGGCGAAAGCAGAAAATAAGCACGAATAAATAAGGGAATAAGACAGGGATACTCATTATCGCAGCTCATCTTCAGTGTTTACATCGAGAAAGCAATTAGTGAGATCAAAGAGAAGATAAAGTTGGTGTCAGGACACAAGTAGAAATGATTAGGATGCTATGATATGCAGATGACATTGAGATACTTGCAAAGAAGGAAGAATATTTAACAAAGGCATTTTTCTGTATTAAAAAGGAATCAAAAATACAATTTAAGTTTAAACGGAGGATCTGGTCTCCAGCCGGGGTAAGGGAAATAGTTATCAACTCAAGCTAGAGGAGAAGACGATGGTGCAGGTGGATGAATTCTGCAGCTAGGAAGCAAGACCACTAATGATGGAAGAAGCAAGAAGGAAATATTAACAGTGTTGACCAAGTGAAGAATGCATTCCTTCAGGAGTAGCATTTGCTTACGGAAAATAATACTACACTGGAAATACGGAAGTTGTCCATTAGGACGTACATACGAAGCATAATTTAATACGGAAGAGTGCTACATGCATAATATCATCATCAGAAAAAAAAGACTGGATGCAATGGAAATGTGGTTCTACGAAAGACTGTTTGAATATTAAACGGATAGAGCGAGTGTCTGATGTGGAAGTACCCTGAGGAGCTGGAGTAAAGTTAGCCGTATCGACTAAGCTTACCGGAAGAAGAGGGAAGCTAATAGGAAACATACTGAGTCATGCACGTTTAATGGAAAGCGTATTGGAATAAACCGTAAAGGGGAAGAACCCTAGAGGTAGATCGGCCAAGATAGGCACACGAGAAACAGATAATGGAGAATTTCAGACTTAGGAACTACGAAGGTACGTGGCAGGTGACAGGATAGTTTGGAGAGCTATTAATGATAAACCAAACTTCAGACCGCAAACTTAGATGACGACCAATAAAGGAGGCCGATAACCGTTCCTGTTAAACCACCTTAATTTGATAAAATTACTCATTTTTTGCAAAGTAACAGTGAAGAGTTTCTCTGAAGATCCATCGAAAGAGTGATTTACTCTGAGAGTGTACTAACTACGAGAAGGCGGAAAGTAATAAGACGCATACCGAAATATTACAGTTGGTGAAAACCAAAATGGAAAGGATGTTAGGACGGACGAATTCTATAAATAGGCCAAGGATGGTGTATGGGACATAATAATGGATAATGTAAGAATTAGGAACTACAATGTTAGGGGGTTGGCGTATGGCAGGGTGGTTTGGAGATATGCTTCAAACCAATATATACATACACAATTATCTATACGCCTCAAAAAAGAATTGAGATGAAAATTCTCAAGAGCATTTTATGGGATGGAATGTTTTTTCTCTGAAGCCCCAGTGGCAAGAAAGGATTGATTGAAAAATCCGTTTTTTTGCGACGAAACAATCACGGGGGGTATATATTCAATAAAGTCATTAAAATTGAAAAACACATCGTGCTCCCGGCGACACCTTCTGGTGTTTTGGTTATATCACACAGGATTTGCTAGACAGCATAGGTTGTGGGGGAATCATCTACGTACTTTTAATAAATAACCTCCGGAAAATCGCCTTTATTTTTTGATGAGTGGAAGGAATATGGTACTGGACACATTTCTCACGTAGGTGTGTATAATGACCCTTGTCTCCAAGCTGAACAAATAAATTTTCCATCTACAAGATTTCTCGCGAGTTAACTCGTGTTTTTCCGTGAAAATTTTATGCGGTAGAACAAAAACAGCCGCGGGGTTAATATAAATGAGAAAGAAACAAAGTTCATTCACAATACTTAATTGTCTGACATTCTCGTTTGACGTTTGCATTATGTTTACGTGGAAGTTTGATTTAAGATGGAGGGTGTTGAAGCATGATTCGACGACGTAAGTGAGCGGTTGACGGAATATATAAATTGGCGAACTAAGTTTCGACTACATATATATCAGTAGTAAATAAACGAAATATTGAAATCTTGATCGTTAATGGGATGAATTTTCAATAGTTCTGAATTATGATCACCAAGGAGATACTCAATACATGTAAAACGGGATGTTTTCCGCGAGGGCTCGGAAGTGGTGGAAGAAATTCATTTGGAAGCAGAGGAAGGAGAAACTCTTAATGCTCTGTGTCAGGCAATTGGTATGACTGCAGTAAAACCTTGCTAGGGGAATCCTCTAAGGTGGAGACGATATAAGGGAGAAGACGGTACGGAAAATAATGATGTGTATTCAAACTATTCATACGCCATCCTTGGCCACCGAAGACCTCTTCTAATGCAATTTTCAACTATTCCCCTGTCTCAATAATATCCGTCTTCTAACTGAAAATATCATTATCGTTAGGATCTCCGGGGTACTTGTTCATTTGTTCGCAGAAATAATTAAAAATTATCAAACAAAGGAGACACGGTTGGTCAACACGGTGTTCAGTCTACTTTATTTATTATTCATCCTGAGTTTCAACCCAAAGATTGGCTTTTCTGAAGTAATTCCCCAAATTACCCTGTCATCTGCCATCCTCTTCATAACCTCACAGCACCTAACTGTAACATTCTCCATTATCTGATTATCAAACGCTTCGGACCACCGTTAGGGTTCTTCGTTCCCATAGTCCCTTCTATTACGGTTTTTACTAAAATTCCATTCCTCAGTATGTGTCCTATTAGAATCTATATTGAGTATAAAAATACTAAAATTTATTAAATGCGGCTCTGATGAAATAAAAAGAGACGTGGCAATTATTGGGGCTTATGGATTATTTTCGGTAAGGACGACGGTGACAGGGTTATTCGAGTTCCATCGTAATTTTTCTAAGAGAGAAATGAACGCGGCAGTTTTAAAGATAACGAATCACCGATCGTCGACATATTTTGCCTGTCTCCCAACTCACATGCAGCGTGAACACGGAAAATCTGGAAATCGAGACACCAGCCTCGCAAGTAAGTTGCCTGGAACTTTAACGAAGGAATCAATAAGTTCCCAAGTTGTGACCATGAGTTTCACTAAGGGCGCTGATGTTGTAGTTAGAACGCCGTTGCGAGTGTAGCACTCTACTCGATCAAAACTTGTATGGGTAACTTGGAGACTACGAAGTTCTCGAAAGTATCCTTTTTTCCCCCATTTAAGATAGGATAACACTCCATGGAATTAAAATGGGATGTCGTGCTTTAAATGATATGCACAAAGAAAGCTATAAATAGTGCGTTCTCCTCACGAACTCATCTTGATGACTCAAGACCTCCGTTCAGTTTTTACGTGCACGAGAAACGTGAGAATTGACGGCGGTGGTGGTGAGAGTACCTCGGAACAAAGTGAGCATTGGACTGTGAAGCTGGGAGCAAAATGGTGTGTACACCAGAGGTGAAAGCAAATGCCATCGTGACATTTCTCTTTCGAAGTGCGCTAGGGTCGGATTTTTTTTTGTTGACTCTCTCTCTCCCTCGGACATGCCGAGAGGTTAATCTAACGGCCATCAAACTCGGAGACCTCGAAGAGAGACGGAATGGATTCCAGAAATTTGTCGAAAAAACATTCAAAAAGTGCCATATTTCATCGGGATGCAGTGCATAACATTTCCACCGGTGTATCCTGCAGAAGCATGCGAGTGGGTTTTAGAACTCGTGGATGTTTTTCAGCCCGGTCGAAAAAAAACTGACTGTAAACCCTCGCATTCGGGTACTGTCCCCCATCATCTCTAACTGCTCACATTCTGTGGAATCAATCATGTGTGAATGCGTAAAAATGAAAAATGATAGAAGTTCTCGGTTTCCTTCGTTGTTACTTCGTAACGAGTTGAGCGAATGAACGTAAGTTACTTAATGGAGCCGGGCTTGATCTCTACTACAAACGGCGCATCTTACTCGATATCTAGTTTCTAGTCCTTCTGAAGATAAATAGTATTTCACCGGGCGTATATTTCCCCCAGAATGGCTGCAACTGGCATTTATCTCGGTTGAACGAATGAGGTATTTGATTTATAACGGTCAAGTCGAAACTCATTCCACTATCGAAAAATTTCTTTTTCTCCTCCATTCGATTACAAGCCGAGAAACGTTCTTTAATGAAAGGAAAAAAGTGTGAGAAACTGGAAACGCCTCGTCAACAGCGATCCAGAAAAACCTAACCCGATGTACGGAAAAAAATAATATTTTTTCTTCTCCACCGACCCTGGGGAAAAATTAATTTTCCTTGGCTGTATCGGGAATAATTATATCTAAGAACACTTGATTCCGTCTCCAAAAGTTTTAAAAAAAAGCCTGTCATGACGACGTTGTTTGAGTAATTGTCTTAACGTTTCACGTCCCCCCCCCCTCTCCGAGAACGTAGGAGTATGTTTTTAATACAAATCGACATTCGATTCAATAATTCCGTTAAATTACCAATTAATATCATTCTCCCCCCCCCCCCCAAAAAAAAAAGTAAGTTCCCCTTATTATTATAAAGTTGATCTGACGATTCACGCAACTAAATCATCGCAAACATCTTTCTTTCATCATCCTGTGCCTTCAGCTCGAAACTCCATCTCTTTACCGCCAGGTTTCTCTCCTCTCGTCCCCCCCCCCCCCCCCCCCCCCCCCTCCCCCCCCCCCCCCCCCCCCCCCCCGCCCCCCACCCCCCACCCCGCATCGC
>WURS02063736.1:0-10609 GCA_011762765.2 Rhinocypha anisoptera | reverse complement strand
ATTTTCTATTTACTTCCCATACCACAATACGCCTTAATCATTATTACTTCCCTTGAAACCTCCCCCACCCTAAAATGTCCGTTTCCTGGAAAGGGGGGGGGGGGAGGCAAAATTAAAAATGATGGAATTATTGAGTGTCATTAATTACACGCCACAACTAAAGAGGGTGGGTGTTGATCATTGGGAGAAACTGGAATTCAGAAATACAAGCTTGTCATGGGCTGGAAAAGCTTCCACGAATGTTGCTCCTCCACTTAATATCCCGCTACACATTTCCCCACGGATACGCAGCAGGAGGACCATTTAATCAATTTTTAATATTCTTTTTGCTTGCTACTGTGGCTCTTTTATTCTCTTAAAATATTGCCTTTTCTTTCATTTTTCTAAGTATTCCCTCCATGCTGAATCATTTGAACAATAATAAACTTACAGAGGAAAAGCACTACATTTCTTTCTATTTTTCCGGTTCCTTACCTTCTTTCAATTTTTTCTGGGACAGGACACTCTATACTTGAATACATTCTAAACAGTTAAATGGGCAATGAGTACTTTCATATACCTAGACGATTAAATTCTAAAAATCACACCTATTAACCAATCACTTGCCTTTTAACAACCCATTAAAGAAATTAAACCATGCATTTACATATATACATGTTCTTGGTGAAACAATATTGATCTTGGTGAAAAATATATAATTTATATATTTGTTGATTTTGAAAAAGTTAATATATATAAAAATTTCACGAGTGACAAAAGGTGGTATGTAGTGTAAACACAATTTTACATTATTAATAAATTACGGAAAGTAATTGATGCAATTAACATTAGGAATAATTAAAAAGAAAAAACTATGAAAATCGCATATAGTGGGTTTGTAAATATTAACGCGAAATCTAATATCTAATGGCGGCCTTGTCTCTGACTTTTTAAGTTTCCTTCATAATTTGACGAGACGGGGTGAAATAATGCCCAGTTACCTGCCTCCGGTCAACAGTGCTTCAATGAAGATATTAAAAAAGCATTTTATATGTTAAATGTTTTCTATTTCTCTGATCGTTTTTTTCCCTAGAAATCGATTTTTATCATATTCCTTATCCACGTCTGTTCACGTGGTTTCACTTTTAAGAATTACGTGAGAGCACATATTCTCGATTCTCATTTTCTCTCTCTAATCCCATTTCTTCCCAATTTAGAATAAATAGAAAAACTTTACCGTCAATCCGTCTCCTCTCCTCTGTACCGACTGTTTTCACGTCCGTATTAATTTGAATAGGGTCCATGCCTGCAATTTCTCCTTAACTAGATTTATCTTTTACCTATCAAGAAAAAGTCGTAGATGACGAATTTTATAGTTTTAACTTTGAAAAATTATAATTATAACCAATACTTTTACAAATGAGCTTGCACGACAAATACATAAAAACACCTCCAAACTATATATATCGAATCGCAAACAATGTGACGTCATTGTTTGTACGCCAACCGCATTAGCCCGTAAGCGTTGAGTTTGGAGCTTTTAATTACATAAACACTGAGGTATTTGTGCTTTTTAAAACTTTGGAGACAGAAGATGACTGACGAAGGTTTTGTTAAGGTTCAGTCTGATAATTTGCAAGCTGTAGTCGTCTACATGGTGACTGACTTTAAACAGAAAAGCGACTTTAAAGTCGGCGCAGAAGGACGTGGAGTGAAAACAACCAGGTAGGATACCTCAGATTACAACTTAATCAAAGAAATTATATGTACACATATATAAAGACATAATATAACCATCCATAAAAAAAAATATATATATATATAAATTATATGTACACGAATTAAAATCGTTAACTAAAGCGCTAAATCAAAACCATAATCCACTCCGGCATTCCATTCTTTCCTTCATCTGAATGAAGTTAGACACATAGAGGAAAATGAACAATTATATAACCATTGAAAATACATATAATCTTTTAATCGATTGGAGTTGTTTTTAAGTAGTAACAATTTTTTCCTGTATTATCGTTACTTTATCTTTATTGTAGATCAGCTAGAGAGAGTTAGGGGGATAATGCGGTTGGCTGCGTCCAAATAAAGAGGGACATAAATAAATGCATAGTAAAAGGCAGAGTCACACCAGAACATAAAGTTAGAAGCAAATTTTACCATGTGTTCTGCCATGTTAATGAAGAGAACAGATCAATAGTAACAGCATCATGTGAGGATTGTGTGGCAGCAGCAGGAGGGTGTAAGCATGTTATTGCATTTCTGTTTTGGTTGCATCGTAGGAGTGAAGAGCCAGCCAAAAGCGAGGTAGAATATTACTGGAAGAGATCAAAGTTAGCAGGTGTCGTTTCAAGCATCAGGTTTGAATTTTTGGAAAATATGGTAGCTATACCTACTGCAAATAGAAATAAAGAAAAAGAAGATCAATTTTTATAGTTGTTTTTGGAAAAAAAACAGAGCCCATTCAATTAGTTCAATCATTAACCCCTATTCAGTCAATATCTGTACACCACATGTTGGTAAACGTTAAATGCAGTGGGGGTGATAGGGATGCTGAGGTGTTTTTAAGGTATTGTAATGGTGTGATGGATCCAACTTAATGCAATTCAGTGTGCCAGCAGACAATACTGCTATCTAATATCAAACTATGGTCTGAAATGCGATATGGAAGGATAACAGCATCAAAATTTTATAAAGCTGCTCACTGCAGAACTGGAAATGGATCTCTTGTTGATACAATCTTGGGTGCTACACAGATTAGGGAGACTGTGGCCATGGCAAGGGGATTGTCTCTTGAGCCACTGGTAATAAAAGCTGTAGAGAAAAATATAGAATATGTATTAATAGGTGTGGACTGTTCCTAAGTAGGGAATTCCCTTGTATCGGGACTTCTCCAGATGGACTTAGTGACGAATTTGTCATTGAAGTTAAGTGTTCTGCATCCCAAAGAAGCCTAGATAACTACACAGTAAATGACCATGGAGAGTCACCTTCAGTGAAATACCTAGCTCAGGTGTAGTTACAAATGCTACTTACTGGGAAGAAACAATCACTTTTTTGTGTTGCAAGTGATAATTTTGAAATCAATGGTAATGTAATAATTATGGAAATTGAATTTAATAGAGAATTATGTGACAATTTTATGAAAAAATCAATATAATTTTGGATAAAAAATTTATTTCCACTTGTGTACAATTCATTATAAAGTTGTTGTATGAACATCCTACTCTCATGGTTCCATTTTAAGACCACTAGCTACGTTTCAAAGCCACCATTATTACTATGTCAAATGAAAAACATACTAAGACAAAATTTTCTATGACTAATTATGATGTATCAATTATGGAAACAGAAAAACATACATGTTAATGTCTATGTCATGTAAGCAATGGACACTAGCAATTAATTAATCCACAAGCTATAATGAACATGTGGTCACTAAACGAGAGTAGAGAGATCATGATGGGTGGAAGAATGTCTTGAGAATATTTTGAATTCTCTTAGCCTCCTAATGACTCTCCCGATGGCTAGATTCTTAGACTGGCTATTCTCTTAGTCTCCTTAACTTTGTTAGCTTCCATTTTTTCACTTTCACTTGCACTTGGGGGTCGCACCAATTTGCATCCTTTACTTGAGAGCAAATGTTCCACGTGCTTGAAGACCCTATCTGCCATCACCCAACTACCTTGTCTGAGAACATCTAAGTAACCTGAGTTTTACACCGGTACAGAATCACTTGATCTCCCACCAAATCCTTTAGAAATAAAATTTATTGTTCCATCTGGGGTGCTAGAAATTAAATATTTAATTGTATTACATTTATTTTAATCTGACCATGTCAAGCTCTGGTGAAGAGGATTCGTTGGTTTGGCTATTTCTATTTCCAAGCAATCAATGATGCTTTCAAATTTCCCATAGCGTGCACGGAAAGCTAGAGGCAGATTTAACTGTATCTGCTGCTGAGATGGCAGCTGAGTGGCCTAATCAGCTGACAAAAATACTTAAGTAGTAGAGGAATTGTCCTCTTAAATATTCGACCAATGTGTAAACGACTCACACCAAAGTCAAGGCTCAGAACCTCTAATGATTCTTTTTACCTAATTTTTTAAATGTCAACATGACATGCATTTTCTTAATTTTTCCAGTTGACACATATTGCGCACTATAAACAAGCAGTTTGGAGGCAAATCAGTGTACACTCATGGGTACTGCTCCATTCTTTCCATTGTTCTTCTCAAGCTAAGAGAATTTTAATTACTTTTTATTTCAAATTCACTCTTGTATTCCTCATCAGTAGAGCCATTTTCGCTGCCTACAGAGTGCTCTGAACTACTTCTTTCCTTATCTGGTGAACTACTTATTTCCATTTCAGTAGAAATTATTTTGGTTTTTGCCATTTTCAGTGAAGAAGTTGACACAGAAACAGAGTTGACTGTAGTCTGTACTGTAAGACTCCTCCACCTCTTGGCAACTGAATCCTGAAAATAGTATTAAAATACCAGAGTTTTGTAAACTAAGTGTCAGATAAGTTACATTTTTCTTAAATATATAATTCAGCTAAGGAAACTTAAATGCTAAGAAGCATTCTCATAATTTATTGAATTAACATTTAATTATTAATTTAGGTCTTATAAATAATGTAATGGATAAATGTCTCTTATGTTAACATAATTTGACACATTTATGAAAGAATGGAAGAAACTAATGAAATGAGAATACACTAACTTGAATTCCAATACATCTAGTATTGTAACCGGCTGACTTTAAGGTGACACCTCCAAGGCCTTCCTGTTGTACATTATCCTTTCTTTAAACGAAGATAGCCAGTAAACTTTCTTCGTAATACATTTACAGTTAAATTATACTGTGCCCAGTTTTCCATGTCTTCTTCAACCTGAACAGAAATACAACATCTCATCATCAATAATAAAATAACTATCCACTAAACGTATAATACACCACTGAAATAATAACTTCTTTAAGGAATGCCAGCTTCTTCGTTTATCTCTCTTTTACTAAATGAGTCTATACATAAAAATATGTTTCTAATTTACTAAACTATAGTTTGGCAATGAAGGTAATATCGAATTTGAGAATATTACATTATCGTATAATAGTAAATTGTGACTATTGTGCTGGAATAATATAAAAAAGATTCAACTTTATCTTTAAAAGTGAAATGAACCTAATCTGCGGATTTATGTAGTTATTATAGTTTCATTTTTCCATGTTAAATGAAACCTTAGTTCTTATTACATCGTGTCCCAGGTGTGAATTTAGAATTTTATCAGCAGACACTTTAAATGTTAATATTACGCTTAATATAAACTAAAGATTATGTTAAATATATACTTACCTTGAAATGATCCTCCCAGCAAAAGCTCACAGACTTTGCAGAAATTTGGTCTCCTCTCGGGCTGCTGCGCACCATTTCTTTCTACTATCAGAGTCTTTTGGTATGTTAAAAAACAACTTACCTTATTTTTTCTTTGCCGTCACTTTGCTAACATGAGAACCCCACAACTACAATCAGTATACAAACACTGACGTCACATCTCGTTTACCATCGATACCGCGGGAAATACTTAGATTTTTAAATACGCTATATTTCAAACACTTTTTATTGTAATATTGCGGGCTGGTAGAAGTTTTTGTACATATTTTTTGTGAATATAATTTTCTATGTTCTATTGATTAAATATTGCGTAAATAAAATACAATGTGTACGGACCTCATTGTGCCTGATTATTGAGTGCCTCAATTCATACGCTTACCTATACTACACATTACGCTTACGGTTAAAGAACGTTAATCACCTGTGTACCTACTACAGTTGGTTGAAAGTTGAATGGGGGCTGAAAGGAGAATGGCTTGGTCTCCAGCCCAATCCAATAAAAAAGTACTTATTAAAATTATAAACAATGTGACCTATGTCACCGCGATCACGAAGAAGAAATTTAGGATAAGCAAATTATTTCGCAGGTGTATTGGCTGCATTTAAAATCTGCGTAGAAATGTTTATAATATTCCCGAAAAAAATTGATAAGAAAAAAGAAAGTAATTGATAAAATTTATTGTGTGATTCAGTGTCTTCCTTATAGGAATAATGCATTTGGACACTCATTGAGCTTACCAACAATTAACATCATTTGTTCTCACCCAAGGTTAGAGATAATACTTACTATCTACACTATCCACTTAAGACCACAGTAAATTTCTGAATAAAAATTATTGCTTGAATGGCAAATATTGTTCCGCGCGGCGTGTGCGGGTGAAATGTGTCCGATCCGGCTTCAGCCCCACAGGCTTCCACAGGTTCGGATGGAAGCAATTGCGACGCATCGTCCATTTCATTTGCGAAGGTGGAAGTCCCAACCTACAACGATCATGCGAAGGACGATTTCAGCATCCTTTCGTTCCTTCTCAATTCATAAGTTCGTTCTCCGTTCAGAACCGTTGGCCATCCGCCCTTACCTTCCATCATTTTCATAAAAGTCGCCGGTTCCGCCGGGGAGGACAGGGAGAGTAAACAAGGGCGAGATCGGTAAAGGCCCTCTCAATGTTCGGCATTCGGTGGGTGTCGAGCAGGGTCGACAGATATATATCGATAGTTACGTATCGCTAAGTTACGTATCAAATTCTCATTCCCTTCCAATGTCTATTTACATGGGAGCCGCCATTTATGCGTCTTGTTTGCGTCGATCCTTGTGGGACCGGCGTAGAAATACGTACGTATTTTCCAAACTATAGGTTATGACATCGCACTTAACGCCCTTACGATGACATGTTAATGAAAACGAAAGTAATTGCGCATACTTAGTCGACCGTAAGGCTTATTATTTTGACGAAATACGTAAGCTATATCAATATACGGAATACGATCCTAAATTTCACATTTCTTGCCTGTAATGTCGAGAAAAGGCCATTAAAATAGTCACTATACAGGACTTGATATTTTTAATCGACTCCATAGCTGTGGTATAAATATTTTGGATTAATTAAGCCAGTCAAAAGTTGATACCCGCAAGCCAATTTCGACTGCTTTTAACTGGTTTATACGACCGTAAAACACACATTTTCAATTTAAATTACTCATTCATCGGAATGGAAATTTGGAAATGACTAAAACAGGAAATTCAATGCAACATATTGGTTGTGTTCACTTACGGAAGTATTAATTGTCTATCGCACAGAAAGATTGTACCAAGAAAAGTAAGTCATACTCCCTAAAATTCATGAATTAACACCACGAGGACCAAAATTAAACTCGTTTTAATAAATTTCTAGGATTGGAATAAAATTAAGTACCCTTCTTTGAATATATATTTTAACGTTAACCTTTCAGGTCTTTTAACACAGCAAATTTAAAAAAGATAAATCAAAAGTTGTACAATAAACTTCAACAGGATTCGATGCTATTAAAATTTATAAAACATACATATATTAATTATATCGCAGACGACGGCTTCCTACTGCATAAACACTGCTATTTTCCCAAATTAAATGACTGGAAAAAATGATAGAGGTGGGTGTAGGGATGAGATGGAGCAGCTTAGGCATGATTCAAATATATGGTAATAAAACTAATGTACTGGGTACTGGGCTTCAGTTTATTAAAATCTACAGATACAGTATCATTTATTCTGAAAAACATAATATTCACTTAGCAAAAATATCAATATCAAGATGAGTAAATAGTCTATACTTCACACTTAGGGAAAACAAGATAACATGCACTGTATATATACATAGATACAACAATAATAAAATAGCAAAATAAAGCTAATATCTTGTATTAATCTTGGCCAATTGAGTTACTTGGCATTAAATCTCATATTTCAGTTATTTTAAATTATAAATACATAAATAATAAACTGTAAAATACATTCCTCAAAAATTACATAAACGCCATCACACACATATTTATAAAAATTACTTTGTGCTAATAATACAATCAACTTATATTTATCTATCTATACTATCAACTTATAGGCATTAAGAAGCAAAAGTAAAGTTGGAGAAAACATTGACATTAACTAGGAAAGAAGTCTGAGATTGCCAAAACATTTTAAGGAAGGTTCCTTTCCTGAATGAATGCCAAATAAAATCTGTGACTTATGGTAGGAAGATAGTTAGTTGGACGCCTGAAGCTATAGAAAAAGCGTTGCAAATTCGTTCTTTGCAATTGAAAAGTATATATTTCTCGAAGACAGCATTTAGGTCGGCATTAAGTTGAAGGTTTAATTGGTTTTTCTACAACTGAAGAAACAGGAAAAGTCTCAGATGATGACCCATTTGAGTCAGTGATAGACTGTTGCAGTGATCCCCGGCAAATGGCTTACTCGGATACAGAGGATACATGAAGCTCCGACGAACAGCAGCAGCAAGCAGACGCACGACCTACAGCTAATTTCCTGCGTTGCAATACAATAGAAAATACAATATTTAAGAAAGTGTATTATAAATGAACTTTCAATGTTACCACCGGAATCATTAATAGCAGCTAGAGTAAAAGATCAGCAATTGAAATTTATAGACAACTCAATACATGCATATGTGCCAACTACTCATTTCCACTACAGTGACCGAAAGTTTTTATATAAATAAAATAAATAGAGCAATGTAACATGTTTCTGTGCAGAACTCTTTACAGATACAGTTTTCCTATAAACGTTAATACGTGGTCTTGGACTTTTAACCCATAGATTGACACAAAACCTGATTCTATTAGGCAAACCCAGATGCTATTTATGATTATAAAGGTATTAAGTCAGAATACTTTCAACTGCGGTTAGAAAATTATATTAAATTATAAACATCGAAATATATATATTGAAATTATACCTATTATTAAAAATTAGCGTTATTATTGTAAACGTTTCTATTATGTAACAAGAATTTCGTCTTTGAGCGTTCTTAAATTTCACGTCTCTCCAGTGTTTGTTAACTTTGTCATGAACTAGTGTAACACTCCAAATTTCTACAATAAATTAAAAATAAAATACTTTTGAAGGAGTTACTTCGATACTTTGTTAAATTCTTGTCGTCTGACCAATGATGATGAAACAACATGAACATCGCCCATGAAAGTTACTTCAGCAAAATTTCCTACAAATTTATACTAATCGAATTTCCTTGCTGTCTTCGACAAATATTTTACACGTGCATTCAGGTTACATCGAAAAGGAAATATATATGATTGACAACATTAAAATTTCAAGTTAAAACTTACCTCACAAAGGTGAGAATACTTGGTGGGCTGCCAAATGTCGCGACGAATATTTAAAGCCATTTGGCTCTTCTTCCAGGTTCTTTTGGGAAAATATATGATTTCGCCCCATCTTCTAACCTCCTGGAGCAATTAGGAGCAGCACAGCACGGCATATCCCAGTGAAATATCAGTAAATTCGTTGCAGAAAGTCGACGAATTAGCACGTGAACCATAGTATCAACAAGGAACACTGACGCAGAAAATGGCGGATGAGACGACCTCAATCGAAAGAGGTATCGAGCGAGATATCGAATGACCTTGGGTGTCGAGCGACCTCGGCGGAGGGAGAATTGAGTCTTGGCGGTCCATGAGTGCGAAAGAGAGGGAGGCGCGGAGTGCCACGCGGGGGAAAGTGATTACTGCACATCGGGAGACATACAAAGAAGAAAGGAAAACGGATGGCATGAATATTAAAAGGTAATTCTTAGCTTAAGCGCCCCTTTGAGAGTGCTGCATAGGAAATCGAAAAAGAGCGAAGAAAATAATGCATTAGTATTCACAATTCAACAAACTAAAAATTTTCACTTAATATAATTCGAAAATGTTGTTTTTGCAATTAATAATCGATTTATTATTCCACGACGCAATGTACGAATCTTCATTGTTTCACCGTCCCGACGCTGGAATCCGTGATTATAACATTATAACAACACGTCATTTTAAAATTGTTTTTCTGTAAGCCATTTAATGTTTGTAATTTCCTCATGGTGGCCCCAACTTTTAATGCTCGGACTGGAAAGTAGCATTCATTTCGCGAATGCCAATAATGTATTCGCAACAAAGAAGAGTCTGAAACACGGAAGCGAGCTTTCAGATAGGAGGATCCACTTTCGTGCCTGTGACAAGGCGTTGTTTTGTCAGTGTTTGAAGAGAGTCATTCAAGAAGCTACACGTGGTGGAAGCTCAATGAAACGAGCAATGCGACGCTTGCACGCGATATTTGAAGGTCCGCAACCGACGTCGGCGTCGCGTCCCCCTCAGTTTTCAGAGACGCCTAGGAGGGAGGGGGAGTCAAGAGCGGGCAAGGACCGGCAGAAAGGGTCACGCGTCTCTGCGTGAGAGACTGCCCCCTTCCCGTCCCCCAATAAATAAATCCCCCTCCCCTCCGAGGACGGATGACGCCGTTCTTCCATCAAGGGCCGGCCGACAAAGGAGGTCACTCGAATACGAATGCCGCGTCATCAGGTGGTCCTGAATATTTCACTCTGGTGTGGGGGGAATGTTTCGTGGGGGGGGGGGGCGTGAGAGAGAGGGAGAGAGGTACCCAGGGGAGGTGGGCCTTTCGGTGTCTCCCCCCCCCCCCCCCCAGACCGGAAGAGCGCCGGGGGGGGAAAGAGGGTTGTTTGGGGG